>CM060954.1:107614053-107751553 GCA_030765055.1 Mantis religiosa | reverse complement strand
GCCCCAGCGCCGTGTTGTCCACCACAAATCTCACTTTGCGGTTGCCTGGGATCGAACCCGGGCCGCCTTGGTGAGAGCCAAGCGGTCTAACCACTGAGCCACGGCACGGCCTAGTATTCTTAAGGAATGGAGCAAAAAATTAAATAAATAAACAAATAAATAAACATCTGAATTGTTAAACCATTTTTGAGAGAAAAGAAAAAGCACATTTTCCATGTAAAGAGAAATTTGGGGTGGGAGGATTATGTTCAAAATTGTTTCAACTTTGGGAGTTGCTGAAGTTAAATATCAAGATTTAAGTATTAAGATTCATATTTAACCAATTTCATTTTTAAGTTATGCTTTCTCAGACACTTAACACACCTACAAACCTTTTTTATAAAAATGCTTTTTCTTGGGTTAAGGGGTCTCAAAACATTCATCTCTGATGAAATCTCTACAACAAATTTTTAAGTAGGATACAATATTCCATTACTTCCTGTATCTAATAAAAAAATCTATAATTACAATTTTAAAGGATAGAGAATATGATGTTGTTTTCAAATGCTAGGCTTTGGTAATGAAGCCATTAGCTCTCTTGGTCTCCAATATTTCTGTGTAGTGGGTCCGGCAGGTAGGGTTTCACAGGTTAAAAGATGTTCTTCAGTCATTTCCTCTTCTTTTAAGTAGTGGGATAGAGAATATTGTTTTGCAGATAAATATGTTTCTTCTTGCAATTCCTTTCTTGGAAGTGTTGAAAACAGTGTTGTTATGATAAATTTAAAGGGAGTCAATTAATGACACTAAACAACACTTACTTTTAAATTTTTCCGGAACATGTTTCAGAGACTTTGCCTCTATCCTCAGCTGGCCATTGACTGAGTCGATGTAAAAGTAAGTAAAAAGTAAGTGTTGTTTAGTGTCATTAATCGACTCCCTTTAAATTTAATGTTTCTTCTTGTTTGCTTTTCTCTATCTTACAAGGGAGTAGCAAGCGCTCAAAGTTAGAGGGACCGGAATATGAAAATTTTTATTTTCTAGCCTCTTCTGAATAGTAACGAGCAGCCATGCACACAACACAGTATAAAATAATTTTAACTGATTTTAAAAATTACCTTATATTAAGGAGAAAGATAGTTATGAATAAATGGCTTTAAAATCCTTAGAAAAATATGAGCATCAAGCAGATAACATAAGCAACATATAAGAGCTTCACAGATTATTTTTTTGTTATGATTTGAAAGAAAGACAACTCACTTCTTCTCCTTCGGGAGCACTACCACTAGTATCATGGTCCAAGGTAACTATAAGAATTTGTAGAGATGTATCCACCAGAGGTTCCAAAGAGTCTGAGAACAGGAGATGATTGTAAGGCACACCAAGCCCCACAGGGTCATACGCACAAACCGTGTTCAGCAGAGACGTAAACATGGGCAGTGCATGTCTATTTTCAGCACTGGTAAAATACTGGATCCAACGATTAGGTGCCGTATGTATATCTATTAACAGAAAAGCAAACATAATGGAGTGGCAAGAGCAAAGAAGCTAACATTCTAAACCAATTACTTTCTTGGAAGTGTTGAAAACAGTGTTGTTATGATAAATTAACTTTAAAGAGAGTCGATTAAAGACACTAAACAACACTTACTTTTAAATTTTTCCGGAACTAGTTTCAGAGGCTTTGCCTCTATCATCGGCCGGCTCTCGACTGATTCTCGTTGGTGTAGCTGACGATACCTTGTCACAGGTCTCCTCTGGTGGCGGCTCAAGGAACTTGCTGAATAAATCCTTCTGGGGGATGTCGAAATTGAATACTTTGTTCCTATTTTTTGAAATGAAGATTTGTTCCCATGTGGATAGTTCTTGTTTTCCTGATGTATGTTTCAGTAGTTTTGGTTCTGGATTTATGTTGTGGTTTTTTTCCCAAAAATGTGTGGCAACTGCTGATTTTTCTAATTGTTTATATTTTATGTTTCTAAAGTGTTCCTTTGCTCTTGTTTCTAAATTTCTTTTTGTTTTTCCAATATAAATTTGACTACAGTCATTGCATTCAATTTGATATATACCAGATTTTTTGTTTGATGGAATGGCATCTTTGATGTTTGAGCAAATTAGGTTTTTTAAGGAGAAATGGTTGACTGGTGCTAGTTGAATATTTTGTTTTTTGAAGACTTTTTTGAATTTATCATAGGCCCATGGATGGTAAGTGAATTTTTTGAAAATCATATTAGTTTCTGTAGATGAGAGAGTTGTGGTTTCCTTTAGTAGCTTCTTCCTTTTTGCCAAGCTCACTTTTTTGTCCACTAATGATTTGGGAAAGTTATTTTTTTGTGCTATTTCAATTATTTTGTTGTATTCTGTTTTGTATTCTTCTGCTGTGAGAGGGATGTTTACCAGTCTGTGTGCTAAACTATTGAAGATTGCCTGTTTGTGGGATCTTGGGTTGTAGCCATTAGCTTTTATGTAGTTGTCTGTCTGTGTTGGTTTTCTGTAAATGCCAAAGTTTAGTCTGTTTTTATTCCTCATTATTTTTAGATCCAAAAATGGTAAATGCTCATCTTTTTCTATTTCTACAGTGAATTTGATGCTTTTTTCTTGGATATTTAAAAGTTTTAGTGCATCACTGATGTGTTTTTTTGGTACTATTGCAAAGATGTCATCTACATATCGTTGCCAGAGTTTGAACATCCAAGGGAAACCTTTGTTGATCCTTATTTCTAATGCACTCATGTACAGATCGGCCAGGAAGGGTGATAGTGGGTTGCCCATTGCTAACCCTGAAGTTTGGTGATAATATTTTGTTTGAAACTGGAAGAAATTTTGTTCTATGCATAATTTGGTTAGTTCAATGTAGTCTGAAATTTCAGATGATGCCATTCCAAGTGATTTAAGCCATTTTTCTATCAACGGTGGGAGTTGATTAACTGGTATGCTGGGAAACAGTGATTTAACATCAAATGAGACTAGTGTGTCCTCTTCTTTTAGTTCAGTATCCTTAATGTGTTCTATAAGTTCATAGGTGTTTTTGATGCTTAGGCTGTCGAATTTTGGAAATGAATTGAATTTGTTTGTTAGCCACTTTGCAAGTTTGTATGTTGGTGAATTTATACTGCTAACTATAGGTGAGACCTATAGTTAGCAGTATAAATTCACCAACATACAAACTTGCAAAGTGGCTAACAAACAAATTCAATTCATTTCCAAAATTCGACAGCCTAAGCATCAAAAACACCTATGAACTTATAGAACACATTAAGGATACTGAACTAAAAGAAGAGGACACACTAGTCTCATTTGATGTTAAATCACTGTTTCCCAGCATACCAGTTAATCAACTCCCACCGTTGATAGAAAAATGGCTTAAATCACTTGGAATGGCATCATCTGAAATTTCAGACTACATTGAACTAACCAAATTATGCATAGAACAAAATTTCTTCCAGTTTCAAACAAAATATTATCACCAAACTTCAGGGTTAGCAATGGGCAACCCACTATCACCCTTCCTGGCCGATCTGTACATGAGTGCATTAGAAATAAGGATCAACAAAGGTTTCCCTTGGATGTTCAAACTCTGGCAACGATATGTAGATGACATCTTTGCAATAGTACCAAAAAAACACATCAGTGATGCACTAAAACTTTTAAATATCCAAGAAAAAAGCATCAAATTCACTGTAGAAATAGAAAAAGACGAGCATTTACCATTTTTGGATCTAAAAATAATGAGGAATAAAAACAGACTAAACTTTGGCATTTACAGAAAACCAACACAGACAGACAACTACATAAAAGCTAATGGCTACAACCCAAGATCCCACAAACAGGCAATCTTCAATAGTTTAGCACACAGACTGGTAAACATCCCTCTCACAGCAGAAGAATACAAAACAGAATACAACAAAATAATTGAAATAGCACAAAAAAATAACTTTCCCAAAAAAGTGAGCTTGGCAAAAAGGAAGAAGCTACTAAAGGAAACCACAACTCTCTCATCTACAGAAACTAATATGATTTTCAAAAAATTCACTTACCATCCATGGGCCTATGATAAATTCAAAAAAGTCTTCAAAAAACAAAATATTCAACTAGCACCAGTCAACCATTTCTCCTTAAAAAACCTAATTTGCTCAAACATCAAAGATGCCATTCCATCAAACAAAAAATCTGGTATATATCAAATTGAATGCAATGACTGTAGTCAAATTTATATTGGAAAAACAAAAAGAAATTTAGAAACAAGAGCAAAGGAACACTTTAGAAACATAAAATATAAACAATTAGAAAAATCAGCAGTTGCCACACATTTTTGGGAAAAAAACCACAACATAAATCCAGAACCAAAACTACTGAAACATACATCAGGAAAACAAGAACTATCCACATGGGAACAAATCTTCATTTCAAAAAATAGGAACAAAGTATTCAATTTCGACATCCCCCAGAAGGATTTATTCAGCAAGTTCCTTGAGCCGCCACCAGAGGAGACCTGTGACAAGGTATCGTCAGCTACACCAACGAGAATCAGTCGAGAGCCGGCCGATGATAGAGGCAAAGCCTCTGAAACTAGTTCCGGAAAAATTTAAAAGTAAGTGTTGTTTAGTGTCTTTAATCGACTCTCTTTAAAGTTAATTCTAAACCAATTGTTTTCAAAAAATTGCAAAGTACATATTTGAGAAAACTTTGAAACCTGCACTAATCAATTTTCCAGATAAGAGAAAATAAGTCTGCACTTTCTTGTGCTGAATGAAAATTTGGGTTAGACAAAATAAACTACTCTACCACCTAGCAAAGGGAATAATCTTGTGTCTATTGATAAACACCATGCTGTGGAAGTAAATGAAATACCTCAGTTTCCCATGAAGTGAGTTTATCACTTCTCTTTCTCCTCAAATCCCTCAATTTATTACCAAAGTTTATTAATTATAACCAAGGATTTTTGAGGTATCTCAGTATTAGTTTTTTTCATTTATCAGTTTACTTGTTCTAATTTGAAAATCTTATCTTTGGTCATGCGGAAAGATTTAAATGTTCCTCAAATAAAATTTAACTGTGCAATGGAGCATTCACAAATAATTCAAAGTGATGAAAATGGACTTAGTAAAGAGCATATTTTAAAATTTAGTACTCCAAATTAATGTATGGTTCTAGTATTCTAGCGCAATAGTAATGTGTTTGCTAAATGCCCTAGGATAAAAATGCTGTATGCAGCTTGAAACAGGTAAGTTAAATGCTCAGTATACTGTATGTCAGTCTCCTTCAATATTGATGAGAACATCAGGAGGGAAGAGAGAGATAGTGATAGTGATATACATGACCTTAGCCTATTGATTGGGTCAGAGAAGGTATGCAAATAAAAGATAACAGCTATTACATTCCCTGATAAATCAACACTCATATGGTCATCTGTCTCACTATTGCTGTCTCTTCTCTCAATTTGCCAGACGTTTACATCAAATCCAAGAACAATGGAAATTAATATAATTTTGAGTCAAAGTGCTCAATGCTCCACTTATTGTTAGTATTTACCTAGAACACATTTCGTTAGGATCTTCCTAACATCAGCTGTTGTCAACTAATGGACATTGGTTTGGTGAACTCATTGAAGGCGATAGGTGCGTCTCTGTCGGTATCTTGATGAACTTGAAGTTTGGGTTTTCTTCAAAGGTAGTGTCGAAATTAAACAATTTTCTTTCATATTTCTTTATGAAGATTTTTTCCCACGAGGGAAAATAGCTGATGATGTTAGGAAGATCCTAACGAAACGCGTTCTAGGTAAATACTAGCAATAAGTGGAGCATTGAGTGTTCGACACAAAATTATATTAATTTTGTGCTTCACTGTATAACAGTCCTTACACATTGCAACAATGGAAATGTTGGACCTGCAACATTTGTGAGCCACAAATGCCATTTCACTCAATATGCGTAATATTGATAAGATGTTAACTTGATACAGATGTTTCTGTAAATAAAAGACCATCATTGTCTTCTGATGCCAACAATTAAATGTGCAAGTGATAAAATTGTTCTTTCACACTAGCCATGTGTAGGACAAGAGTCAGACTGAAAAACTCAATGCCATAGCCGGAATTTTAACAAGAATCTGCCACTCTACATCTGACTGCTCTAACCAATGATTTGCCATGGCAACTTGACAGCCAACTGACTCACATTTTTATTGAGTAATAACTTTAAAAACCAATAAATTCCAATTTTAAATGAGGTTAGCATTGCTGGTTCCCATTGTGCATAGCATACTCCCTATTCAGGTGCAGCTGTGCACCAGGCTTGATGGCATAAACAATCATTTATCATCATTATTATCATGTTCATCTTCAACTTTTTATGAAGACCAGTGAAGCCTTAAAATTCAAAAGGTTGCATTTTTCTATATAAGTGTTGTGTTTATTGTGACACCAAAATATTATTCCAAGAAATGCAAATTTCAATTTACAAATGACCCCTCAGCATAAAATTCTATTTATGTGAATACTCACCAACAGGAGGCTGATACATTGTCTCACTGAAACAAGTGAGTAGTAATTTAAGAAGTTCTGTTCTATTGCAATCATGAATTGGGTACCGAGCAGGAGAGTGTGCAAATCCAACTCCAGCCTCCCATATATATTCACAGCTGTCAATTGCTTGTAGATCCTCTGCTTTGTCCTTTAAAAAAATAAAAAAGTCAATCAGAAACAGAAACTGCATTGTAAAAATCTGATGGATTGCCTTCTTGACTTTCTTTACTCTTGTACAAACTATTCTTAGAAATGTTTATTCCTCTACCTACTTCATGCTATTCAAGATAAGCATTTGTAACAATCATTTTATTTATAAAGACTAAAATTGAGCCATACCTTTTAAAATTTGTAACTTCACTCATGTCCTTTTACAAAATCATGTTACAAGATTTAAAAGCTATGACTCAATTTTAGTCTTTATACATGAAATTAGCTTCACTGTTAACAACGCTTTTATTTATAACTATTCAAATCATTTTATTGTTAATTCTCATGTAGGTGCATGCAAAATATGGGATGCATTAGGTCTTAAGTGACCGTCACTACGTAATAGCTTTGAGCTTCTGTTCTCTTTGCATGGCCAAGAGCTAAAAATGAATGATTTCCCATTTGAAAACAAAATTAAGCATGGAAAATTCAGACAAATAACAAGGAATGTTTCTGAAATTGTTTCTCTACAACAAAATGCATTGGACATATATTGTGTTTTAAAAAGCTAAACACTTTTTTTGAGTAGCAAGATTTTGTCTGTCTTTTATATAACTAACATTTGAGGACATTGTATAGCTGGGCAAACCCAATTGCCTTTATTGTAGATACAAACAGAAATCTTAACACTTAATGACAAACCATTTTAATGAATAGTATTTAAAATAAATTATCACGTAGGTAATAAAACTGGAAATAACATCTCATTAGTTACTGCGAGATTTACAATGTCAAAATTAGTCCAGAAGGAACTTGGCTAGGTACATTGCTACGGCAGCCATCTTCTTGTCTCTAAAGATGTTTTCTGTTGCTGAGGCAAGGAGAATCTATAAGTATATGGTTAAAATAATTATATTGAAGGTTTCACTATGAGATGATACATGGAGAACTGATGAGGAAAACTTTTGTTTTAAGTGATTGTCTATTGATTATTCGTTCTTATAGAACTGAACTTAAGTTAATGTAAAATACACTGCAAAACTTGCACTGTAGCAGATATATTTTTGAAGCACAATTAGGGTAAAAGTTAACCTTTAACTGCTGGTCGAGATTTGGTTTACAAAATTTAAGGCAAGGAGTGACTACTGCATGTCTTTTTTGCATTTTGATCATTGACAAGGATATAAGTCAGGGATGGTTAAGTGATTTACATAAATTGTGGCAAAATATACTTTTGAGATTTAGTACATTCCTGAATGTGACATGAAACATTTTTGAAAGGAAACCATCTGTAGAGGGGTGTGAATTATGCACATTGCAACATTCTAACATGTATCGAGATTTAACTGTATTGGAACACCACAGTGAAGCGAAAAATTATTAAATTTTAGATGAGTCGTATTTCTTACACATCTGCTTCACTTTCGTACCTATTTTGAGGACATGTTTCGCAAATCCTCGTTTGCATCTACGGCTCTTGTGCGGCTGACGCTAGATCCAGCGGTGTGGGTAATTCTGGGGTTGTTGCTGCCATCTGTTGATTTAGTGATGAACTGAAATGTGGGATTCTCTTCTAGCGGGATTTCAAAGTTCATTAGTTGGTTTTTATGTTTTTCTATGTATATCCTCTCCCATATGACGAGTTCACTATGTTTTTGTACGTATTTTAGTAATTCTGTGCTATCTTCAATTTCATGATTTTCAGACCAGAAATGAGCTGCTATTGTGGACTTATCAATATTTTTGTATCTTAAGTGCCTGAAGTGTTCTTTCTTTCTAGTGCCTATGTTTCTTTTTGTCCTCCCTATGTAAATTTTTTCACAGTCTCTACACTTAATTTTGTAAATCCCTGACTTTTCCTCTGGTTTTATCTTATCAGTATTATTACTGTGAAGTAGGTTTTTAAAACCACAACATAAATCCAGAACCAAAATTACTAAAACATACAACAGGAAAAGAAGAACTGTCCACATGGGAACAAATCTTTATTTCAAAAAATAGGAACAAAGTATTCAATTTCGACATCCCCCAGAAAGATTTGTTCAGCAAGTTCCTCGAACCGCCACCAGAGGAGACCGATGACAAAATATTGCCAGCTACACCAATGAAAACTAGTCGATGTCCAGCTGAAGATAGAGGGAAGGCCTCAGAAACCGGTTCCGGGAAAATTTAAAAGTGAGTGTTGTTTTGTGTTATTAATCGACTCCCAATTAATTTAATTTATACAACAACACTGTTTTCAACACTTCCATGAAAGGATTTAATAATGCAGTTGTTGAATCACAATTGCAACATGGATATTTGCATATCTTGCACATGTTTTAAATGCTACAATTGTAATAATGCTTTATAAATTACCTAATTTTCTAATCCATCAAAACTGCCAGTGGCACATCCATATAACTGTGAATGTCACTGTCAGACAATTTGTTATTGTCAATGTCTTCATCGTCCAGGTACTGCAAATTTATGATGACAGGCTCCAAAATCTGTTGCTTTTGTTTTCAAATGCTAGGCTTTGGCAATGAAGACATTAGCTCTCTTGCTCTCCAATATTTCTGTATAGTGGGTCCGGCAGGTAGGGCTTCACAGGTTAAAAGATGCTCTTCAGTCATTTCTTCTTCTTTGTTGCACAGAGGACAATTTGGACTTGTATAAATTCTTATTCTGCCTAAGTGTTTGGCCAAATAATCATGTTCCCTAAGTAATCTAAAATTTGCTACTGCAGCTTTACATGGGATTTCTGGAATAATTTCTGAATTTTTAATTAAAATGTTCCATTTATTATCTTTGGCTTTGTTAGATATTGATTGGTTTTGTTTGTTTTTATATTTGTTTTTGATTAATCTTTTTATGGATGTAAAGGGTAAGTTTTACTTTTGTTCTGAATTAAATTTGCACCTTTTTTGACAAGAAAATCAGCTGATTCATTTCCAGCAATTCCACAATGTGCAGGTATCCACTGTAATATAATTCTTTTCTGTAGTTTTTGAAGTTGTTGGGATCATTTTGTGACATTCTTTAATTTGGATTGACCTCATTTTATATGAACTTATCGCACATAATGCTGCTTTGTAATCAGAAAGTATGACAGCATTTTTTAATTTATCCGTTCTGTATAGAAGGTGTTGGAGAGAAATATGAATAGCCATTACTTCTGAAAATCTTGCCACGTGCTATTTCTTTCCGAAAGTCGTCTTCTTGTTTATCTGCATGTTCTGCATGTTTATCTGCAGTTCTCACAGTTTTCCCAGTCTTCTGTTGTCTTGTTAATTTCTTAATGAATAAGCAGTTCAACATAAATTTAAAAGTATTATTTTTGTTTGCAACATAATTTGACCCCATATTAACTCAATTGGATTATACTGGCAGTAGTAAGGGAGAAGGTGGATTACCTCGTGTCTCATTACACTGCAAGTTGATCCAGCTGATACACTTTTCCCTGGTTTTTAAATGGAAGAGTAACTGAATACTACTGCTTTGAACTTTCCAGAGTAAATAGAGATAACAAATCTCTTGAATTTAACAAACACCATGGCTTATTCACAGTAATTCTTTTATCACATTATGTCAAACATTTACATTTCAGTTCTGAGTAATTAGAAGTATACGTACATGCATACATACCAACCGATTATGATGTACATTACAGTGCTTACATTGCAATGCATTGTTATAATATATTGATATTTCATTTATTTGTATTAGGAGAACTATTTGAGCTAAAAATAAGGGGTTTTTACTGTTACGTTACACACATTACTCTCTACCTTCCTCATGGATCACTTTTTGCAACAGCACATTGCAGCTCACACGCTAGTTTTAAAAATTCAGGCCTTGATCTTGCAAATGCTTAGTCGTGGATACCATTTTGTTTTTACTTGGACCCCAGGCCATGTGGGCATTTCCGGGAATGAGGAGGCGGACGCGGCTGCTAAGTCCGCTTGCCGTTTGCCCCGGAGTTTAACAACTACGGTGCCATACCAGGATGTGCAACGTTTTTTCCGACGCCAACTCCTATCTGCTTGGCAGCACTCCTGGACAGCTTTGGAAGGCACACAACTCCGGGCAATAAAGGAGAGCGTACAACCCTGGCTAACTTCCTGCAGGGATAACCGGCGAGCCGAGGTGATACTCACCCGGCTGAGAATTGGGCACACACGAGCGACTCATGGCCATTTGTTAAGAGGGGAACCGGCCCCAGTGTGTGCTCCATGTGCAGTATGCCTCATTGTGCGGCATGTATTGCTCGATTGCCCGCAGTACGCCCGCGTTCGCCAGTCAGTAGGCTTGGGAACTAACTTGCTGGATGTTTTAGGGGACGACCCAGTGGCTGTGGTTAAGGCACTGCGGTTTGTTGCCGAAATCGGTTTTAATAAACAAGTCTGACTTGCTTTTTATATTTGTTAATTTTAGAGATTTTAACTTATTAGTCTTTGGAAGGTTTTTTATGCACTTTTAATAGTTGAGTGTTTTTATTTTATTTTACCGTTTTAGCTAAATTTGTGTAGCTTTTAGGTTTTAGTGTTGACTTCGGGCCCAAATGACCTTGTTGTCGACGGGCCCTAAAACACCACACACTCACTCACTTACTCACTCGAGTCGACTGCCTGTATGCAGACTCAGGCGAACCTCCACTCCATATTCGTCGCTCGCTGTTACTCTGCTCGTACGTCTCGAAGTTGGCAAGTTATCCCAATCATCCTCGTTTTAAACCAGTTCTGTGTCCAGATTTAGTCCACCGTTATATGCGCCCTGGTTCTCAGACACGCCCCATGGGAATAAGATTTCGGGATCTCCTACATTCGCATGGCCTCCGAATGCCTCGCGTGGAGAGGTCGTCCATCAGCCCTTATCCTGCATGGCAGCTCAATCGTGCGCGGTTCGATCTTGCTCTATCAAGCAACTCTAGACTCGCTACTCCACATTCGGTGTTCCAACAACTTTTTGCCGAACTACTGGGCCGTTACCCTAACTATGTTCCGGTCTTTACAGACAGTTCTCAGTTAGGTTCTCAGTTAGAAGAACGCGCACTACGGGTTGCGCGTTCGTCATTAATGGTGAGGCTCATAAATTTCGCCTTCTGGACTCCACTTCAGTTTTCTCCGCAGAGCTGTATGCCATCTTCTATTTGCTCCTTTTTATTTGCAAGTTAGCTCCTGGCTCTTTTATCGTCTGCACTGACTCTCTAAGTGCTCTTCAGGCCTTGCAACAGCACACTGCCGTTCACAACCTTGTTTTAAAAATACAGACCCAGATCTCGCAAATGCTCAGTCGCGGATTCAATTTTGTTTTTACTTGGACCCCAGGCCATGTGGGGATTTCCGGGAACGAGGAGGCGGACGCGGCTGCTAAGTCCGCTTGCCGTTTGCCCCGGAGTTTAACAACTACGGTGCCATACCAGGATGTGCAACGTTTTATCCGTCGCCAATTCCTATCTGCTTGGCAGCACTCCTGGACAGCTTTGGAAGGCACACAACTCCGGGCAATAAAGGAGAGCGTACAACCCTGGCTAACTTCCTGCAGGGATAACCGGCGAGCTGAGGTGATACTCACCCGGCTGAGAATTGGGCACACACGAGCGACTCATGGTCATTTGTTAAGAGGGGAACCGGCCCCAGTGTGTGCTCCATGTGCAGTACGCCTCACTGTGTGGCATGTATTACTCGAGTGCTCGCAGTACGCCCGCGTTCGCCAGGCAGTAGGCTTGGGGACTAACTTGCTGGGTGTTTTAGGGGACGACCCAGTGGCCGTGGTTAAGGCACTGCGGTTTGTTACCCAAATCGGTTTTAATAAACAAGTCTAACTTGCATTTTATATTTGTTAATTTTAGAGATTTTAAGTTGTCTTGGGATGGGTTTTTATGTACTTTTAATAGTTGAGTGTTTTTATTTTTATTTTACATTTTAGCTTAATTTGTGTAGCTTTTAGTTTTTAGTGTTGACTTCGGGCCCAAATGACCTTGTTGTTGACGGACCCTAAAACACCACACACTCACTCACTCACTTTTTGCAAGATCTGAATATACGTCTTAGCACAAATAGTATTTATTAGAGATGGATTCAGCTGGCACTCATTACACACCACTTATGAGGAATGCAATATGACAACACCACAGAACTCTGATTGGTTGCTCACCTAGTAGCATTCAAGGACAATCATCATCCAATTTGAAACACATAATAAATTAGTAAATTTGTGATTTCTTGCTCTTCCATTACAAACAACATGCAAAGAATTTGGAGCTTAACAGTAGAAATAAACTTACAGGTCCAGATTTTCTGTTTGCAGCTACCGTGAAATCAGGGCAAAAGAGGAGATCCTGGAAACAAGATAGCTATTAAGAAACTTTACATAGTTAATGCATAATAAAGACCAAAGCAGTAAATGTAGCAAAGCAGTTCATTCAAATTTGATATTAATATATACTTATCAGATTGAATTATGCTTTAAATCTCTAAAGCTTTCAATCAACAAACATGAATCTACATAATTAAAAGAATAGAATAGCTGTTCAAGAATTTCACTGAAAACAATGCTTTTTATAAATAATCTATATTATCCCTTAGGTTTGCTGATAAAAGTTTTAATTATTTAACAAAAATAAAAATATATAATTTAATTATAAAAAATTAGTATTATGCTAACTTAATCCCTTCACTACTAAGATACTGCACACAATGAACAGAATGAATGCTTTACAGCCTAGAGCCAGATGTTACCAACATTCATTTTTCCAGCATACAAATTAAATAATAAATGAGTATGTCAGACACAAGTAGTCATACACAATTTTTGCAATTGAAGTTACTTCAATCTTACACATATAGCATTGATGAGTGACTGAGCAAGAGGCATGGACTGCTCCTCTTCATCTTCCTGAGACTGCCCAGGCAAACTAGACCAAAAAAAGCCTCTCCAATCAGGATCTTCAAAAATGTATGGCAAAACTCTAGTCAGCAGACGGACACAGTTCAAAACTGAAATAAAAGCAATTATTTACAGTGAGAGAGAGAGTTAAGTTATAATTTTATTGTTCATTGAAATAGGTATTTACAATTAACTATCTAGTGATAAATATGAATATTATGAAATGATAATATGCAATTATAAGATCTCCTTATGGTTTACCAAGAAAAATGTGAGTCAGTTGGAGAATTTAATATCATACCAGCATGTTGCCATGACAGCTCAGTTGGTTGGAGCAATTTCACTGAAACCAAACGATTTTTTGTTCAAATCCTGGTTCTGACATTGAATTTTTCAATCTGATTCGACATTGAATTTTTCAATCTGATTCTACCCTTACAAACCCTGTCCTTCACACAGCCAATGCAGATAAATTAATTGCCAGGTACCCAAAGGTACTTTGATAAACCCAATTCTTTGTGTGTGTGTGTGTGTGTGTGTGTGTGTGTGTGTGTGTGTGTGTGTGTGTGTGTAATTTACGTCCTTCAACATTAAGTCATATCGGACGGTGAATGAATTGGGTGAAATGATGCTCAAATGAGTCCAGGGTCCATGGAGCTTAGTTACCCGACATTCGTCTTGAAAGATAAGGGAAAACCCCAGAAAAAACCTTATCCAGGTAACCCACCCTGACCGAGATTCGAACTCGGGACCTCTTGAACATGAGGCAAACACGCTACCATCCACGCTACCAAGGCGGGTAATTCTGTTGGTCTCTGATAAATTGTTTTAGTTGTCTATTTGCCTTGGTAGCATCCGCTTGGATAAATTGCTTGAAGATGGTCTAGTTTTCTGTACCATTTATGTATTCTATTTCCTTAATTATGCAACAGGAACTTTGATTCGTACTGAATATCCAATTTGATGTATATCTGATGACTAATGGAAATCATGAAAATATCCATCAAAGTATCCAAACTTGGGATTTTAACCTGTAACTTTTGTGAACCATAAAGACCATAACCTAAGCCATTTCACTTGGTGAGCAAAATATTGATAAGACATTCTTGTAAACAAAACACCCTCACTGATGTTTTCTGATGTTAACAATTAAGTGCACATTCATTTAACTTTTATTTACATTTAACTTCATGGACCTGTCCAACGCATTTGATACCATAGGCCATGATATTCTCTTAAATAGATTTTACAGTTATGGTATTTAAGGCATACCAAATGATTGGATCAGTTCATATCTTAAAAATATATTTCATATGGTGGAAATTGAAAATAAGCGTTCTGATCTGCAGACTTCTAAGTATGGTGTGCCACAAGGTTCAATATTAGGGCTACTGCTATTTTTGTTGTATATCAATTATTTCCCATTACATGTAGCACCTGAAAATAGTGTTTTATTTGCTGATGAGTCAAACTTTATCTTTAAAAATCACAGTAAAACTTCATTACAATTAAATATAAATAAATCAATGCTTAAACTAAATCACTGACTAAAAGATAATAGACTGATTATAAATACTGATAAGACTAGCTACATAGATTTCAGTGGGTACTCAGACCCTGATCAAGAGTACCAAGTAATTATTGATAATTCAGTAATAAGCAGTCAAAATAGCACTCATTTCCTAGGCATTACTATTGATGCAACTGTATCCTGGAATGAATATATTTTAGCCTTATGTAAAAAGTTAAGCCGTACAGCACATGCAATGAGAATGCTGACCCAATTCTGTAACATAGAGACAATGAGAATGACATACTTGGGTATGATCACTCAACACTGGCCTATGGGATACCTTTCTGGGTGGAGGGGGGGGGGGAGGTGTTGCTAATCAGGCTGTCATGGTATTCAGTCTACAAAAAAAAAAAAAAAAAAAAAAAAAAAAATACTATGAATAATTAAACAAGTAGTATCTTTACACCAAGTAAACCAATTTTGGACAAACTTAACATATTGCTACTGTCATGTATATATATATATATTCCAGAAACTACATCACCGATTGACCAGAACAATCAACAGCATTTTCAACAATGCAGTAATTTTGTACAAGATACGCAAATCTATCAAGGAATTCTCAGGCAAAATGTTCAACAAAAAAGTCAAGCACCTTTCATTAAAACATAAATTTTATAGTGTAAATGATTTTCTTGAATTCAAACTAACCTGTTTATTGTTTATGTAATTTCTTCTGTAATATACTGTATATTATGTAATATACTGTAAATAATATTATGTAAGATTGCAAAGACATATATACTTTTTGTACATTAATCGGTGAATATTCTATTATTTTCGTTTCACCCTCTTTGGGGTATGTTGAATCGATCTTTTCCCTATGTGTTATTCTTTTCTTAGTTCCCAGTATTTCTTCATTCTATCTGATCGTTTTTTCCTTTCTTTTGCCAAGATAATGGTTGGGTTTTAATGTAGATTTATCTTTGACTTATATTTTCGTTTTTAGTTATTAGTTATTGTTTTACGATTACAGAAGAAATCGTAAATTGTTTGCTTAATCTGCTAGAGTTCATTCTGAGTTCATTCTATTCTATTACACTGATTTGAATTTAAAAAGAATTTACAATATATTTTAGTGTATTGAACTATATATTACCAAATTGTTGTAAACGTAAGCCATCATTTCTATTTTCACTCCCAAATAATTTATATGGAACTTGAATTGTTCTATATCATTGTTCTAAAGATACCTATTCTTTTTATACTTTGTCTGCTTTGGGATCTTTAGAGTGAAAGAAAAGAAACTGTCTTAAATCAAAATAAACATCATAATTTAAAAAGTGATAAAAATTTACAAGAAATATGTAAAACAGCAGAACTAGTGTTATACAATACATATATTTCCGATCATTAGAAGTCATTTAAGTTACCTGTTTGTTGCTCCTGTTGTGTTCTACAACTATTATCCACTGCCTTTACCAATTTTTCTACTGCCTTATAACATAATGTTGCTAAATTTGAGGGAGCTTCTTCTCGTAAGGCTCTGATCTCAGGTGCAGGGACTAAGGTAAAAACATCTTGAACATTTGTTACATTTTCTGACCAAAACTGCTCCCAGAAACTGTCATCACTTGCATCAATAGGCTGTAAAATATAAAAGAAAAGTACATTATTAACTGTATAATTTTATAACTGAAGAATTAGGGGTACCACATGTTAAATATGTATCCTAGATTAGGAGGAACTGAATGCTAAAAATTGATAAAATCATTTCATACTATTATTTTGTTGCATTATGCATTACTCAGAACAGAAGGCATTGCATTTATTTGGGGCCAACATAGAAAATAATGTGTCTTCTGCCTATCCAGTGTAAAAGTACATATGTACATCACAAAGCCACCAATCCCTGTGCATTGCTATATGTCCCAAGTTCTTTTCACTGTATTGCTATCTAAAAAAACACAGTCAAAGAATATTGTGAAATTTGCAGTATAAAAAGCAACATCTCATCAGGAGATGTTACTGAAAAAGACTGCATTAGAGCACCAGCCATTTGGTCAACAGCTTTGCACAAGTCTTAATTACCTATTTTAAAAGTAATTTATAATCAATAAGTTAATGTTCATTAAAAGATACCAATAGTAAACAATAAATAGCTTCTATACAAACATTAATTTACTTCCTCTAAGAGTGTAAATACACATAATTGTACTGTTGTTTTATAAAGATGGCATATTAATCATGCCCATAGCTCCAAATTGGTTCCTTTATGTAGGCGTTTTATACACTTATAAATACTTAATATTATTATGCTAATATTTTAGTGCCTATAACTGGAATTTTAATAGTGTGTGCCTTTTCATTAGCTTATGACATTTTTTTATTTTTTTGCAATGAGAATTTTAACACGATTTCATCTATTGTTTTATCTGCTTAGTAATATTATTTATTAACATGATATTTTTAAGTCCCATTTTATGGCCAGGGCCCAATCAGCATCGTAAGGAATTTGAGGAGAATACAAATTTTCTGGCCGAAGGTGCTGAGATACTGACATCATCTCCTTCCCATATCATTTGGATGATCGCCTACCTCTACCTTGATTCGTTTGGCAGGCTCAGGTCCAATTTGGGCTGTTACACCATGGATTTCTTTAACTTCAGTACTGGAGTTAACATGTCAATTTGAATTAAGGAGTCAATGTAAGTTTATAAAGTGTTCAGCGGATAGGTACCGTGGTGCTCTGTCCTCAGCCCGGAAGCACCCGGACGACTTGTTCTCGCTCATGGCTCAAGGTTTGAATTGTATCTTTCATTTCAATCCAACTTCAATAAAACATAATTGTAGTACACTGAACATATGGTGTACATAGTTTCCTTTCCAACAATGGAAAATAAAGAATAGATTGTGTTAATTCACTTTTAAATTATTAATAAGTTAAAATAAGACCTGAAGCTTTCCTGGCAACAAATATGCTCAATTTCTTCTTGGGCAGCCAGCCAGGTGAAAAGACGATTAGAAATCGACATTTCGGGGGTGTGCACCTCTCCCATATCATAATATTTATTAAATCTTATAACCACAAATGAAACACTGGATATAACACAAATATAAACAAAGACAAAACACTATCAAAATTTGCATTACTGAACAAAAGATTGTTTTCAGTAAATTAAATGCCAGGTCAGGAGATGGCGTGTGTATAGAAAATTAATTGGGTCAAAGAAACAAATACTTAACTTGATTATCAAGCTGTATTGATCTGTGCTTCTTAAATCAACAAATTTTCATTTTTCAGGCCAGTTTCCAAGAGGAGCTGAACTGAAATCCAGCATCATGATTAAGTGTGCTCCTTTCAGAGGAAATGGCCAAAGCTTCCTTAATTCTCTGCTCCCAGTAACTGTTGCATATTGCCAAGATGGTCGTCTCCCGAAAATTGGCTCTATGGTCGTTACCAAAACAATGCTCTGCCAGCCCAGACTTCTCAATAAACGAACATGAACAGAGCATTTGTTTAATGCACATTTTGAAATCACATAATATAAAGGAGATATCCACAGATAAAAAATCAGGTGTGTACCACAAACTGCAAAGGCTGTGACAACTTTTACATTGGAAAAACAAAAAGGAACTCTAACATTAGGATTAAAGAGCACTTTAGGAACATCAGGAACAAAGAAATAGATAAATCGGTGGTAGCGTACCATTTTTGGAAGGAGAATCATTATATAGAATGAGAAATCCACTTATTAAAAAGTGTCCAAGGTCCAGCTGCTTTAACCACATGGGAAAAAATCTTCATAAAGAAATATGAAAGAAAATGATTTAATTTCGACACTGCCTTTGAAGAATACCCAAACTTCAAGTTCATCAAGATACCAACAGACAAGCACCTATCATATCCAATGAGTTCACCAAACCAACGTCCATTAGTCGACAACAGCCGATGATGTTAGGAAGATCCTAACGAAACGCGTTCTAGGTAAATACTAGCAATATGTGGAGCATTGAGTATTAGTCTGACTCAAAATTATATTAATTTTGTGCTTCGTTGTGTCATAGTCCTTAAACACTGGAATAACTGAGGATGTTAGGAAGGTCCTAACAAAACATGTTCTAGGTAAACCTAGCAATATATGGAGCATGGATTACTAGTTCGACTCAAAATTATATTAATTTTGGCTTCACTATATCATAGTCCATACTCTTTAAGAAATACATATTTTATTTATATCACTGTTTCAAACATATAACTGTTTCATTAGTCATTATAGCAAGTTTCAAAAACCAAAAAATTGACATTTTAAGATTACTTGAACTGGATCCAATCTTGTTAAAATTGTATTTGTATTCTTAAAAGATACCAAATTTCAAGGTAGTTTGTCTTATATTATGACTTTTTGATATACATGGTTCATGAACATATGTATAAAACCTTTAACTCTACTGCGTAAATATGGTAGCTAGAGGATTAGCAGGGTTTGCCTAAATATTTGATTTTAAGATTCAGAAGATAGAGAGTGTGAGGGAGAGCAAGTGTGTGTAAGCATGCATGTAGCATGTGAGGGTCTTCAATGATTCTGATTAAAATCTCATGTGTGTGATAAAGGCATAATAAACAAAATTTTGAATTTTTACCTGTGGTGTTATCTTCTACTTGCTCCATTTTATATAACTGGGAAATTATTAGAAATACATAAACCCTTACAAGAAAAATATAATTCTCATTGCAATTGTGCACACAATTGTACAGATTACACTGAGTAACTTGCTGCTTCTAAAATATTTTGTCTTGTACACACATTCAAATTTTTACACGCCAAAACCTCTATAAATGTTAATACTACATGAATATATTAATGCAAAGAGATCTCTTTTTCATTTTGGTCTCATTCCAATTAACTTTAAATAGTTGAAAATGTTTCCACATTTAACCGAGTCCAATAAATGCATCACTTCATTATTTATATAAAAAATTAATACAAGAATAGCATCATATATGAATAGTAACAAAAATAAGGGATATCTCTGAAATGACTGGAGCAGAATATGTTACATATCATTTTTTTAAAAAAACATGCCTATTCTAGAGTACTGTCAACCATGAATTTCTTAGCCAAATGTAATATCTTCCCTTAAGTAATATATAAAGTAAATGCAATTAATAATACATGACATACGATAGTAATAAATTAAAGCCAGATGCAAATTTACATATACATATCCTGAACCATGGTCATCTATTTATAACAATGATGTAAGTTAAGCTGCATGACACATTTATATGGTATCATAAAACAGTCTTTCTAGAGTCTCAAATGTATAACGTCTGTTCTACATCTGTATCTATGTAAAGTGCATGTTAGCATCCTATTCAATATGGTAGTGTTACTCATTGATAAAAAGCAATTAAAGTTTTGCAAATACAATCAGAACAGGAAAACCTACTGTTATCACACAGAAAATGAAGCTAGTCACAGTGAAGCAACAAATATTACACAAAAATATTTGTAAAAGAATCTCCACTTAAGAAATTGATGTTAATACTTCCTTCTTCTTTATAATAAATAATTATTTTATTATATTAATAATAATTATATTATTTATATAATTATATTATTATATTATATTTATATTAAAGAATTATATTACATTTATTTATAAAAAAGAAGGAAGTATTAATATCAACTTCTTAAGTGGATTCTTTTACAAATATTTTTATTTTTGTAATACCTGTATGTTATATTAAAGTTCAGTAAAAATACTCTTAATTTTCGAATCTAAGAATATGAATCTTTGAATATGAAGAGCATATTTAAATTAACTTGATGGGAATGATATTTATTGTTAAGTTTTATATAAATATCAAAAGGAGAAAAAATAATTATGTGTTACATTTACATGACTTTCTCTATCACTTCATGGCAGATATACAAATTATTCTATGAAGCCCACCTCAGTAGCATAGATGGTAGTGTGTCTGCCTCATATTCAAGAGGTCCCGAGTTTGAATCTCAGACAGGGTGAGTTACCTGGATAAGATTTTTTCCAGGGGTTAATTACCCTTATCCTGAAAGATGAATGTCAGGTAACTACTATTTGAGCATTATTTCACCAATTTCATTCATCGTCCGAGATGACAACATTGCAGGTATATATATATATATATATATATATATATATATATATATATATATATATATATATATATAAAGTTCCATCTGCTTTATTTTAATTTAGATACACCTTTGCAAAAATGGCTAGGTATATTACACATTTCGGTATAGAGCTACAAAGGGAATAAAAAATAACCAAATGTTTAAGAACTTGCTGTATGCTGGCCTTAAAAGTCTGTACTGATTATATGTAATCGCAATAAACAAGTGAATGTATAAGTATATAAAGTGTTGACAAATTTCAACCATTAATAATAAACATCTAGAAAATGGCTTAAGACAAAAAATCTGTTCCACTCATGACTTTCTCTACTCTTGTACGAACGATTCTTACAAATGCTTTTTCCTCTATCTACTTCATGTTAATGGAGAAACAATATGGATTACTGGAAATTTACTAGTTGGTGCAACAAAATATGCAAATAGAATAGGCTTTAAGAAAGTGTCACTTCTTTTAAGAACTGATTCATATGTGACAGCTATGAAATTCCATTCTCTTTGCATAGCCAAGAGATAAAAGAATGAATAACTTCTCATTTGAGAAAAGTATTGGAAAATGCAAATAACAGGGAACATCTCCAAAAGATTCCCTCTCACAACAAGAAAAAAAGAGAGAGAGAGAGAGAGAGAGAGAGAGAGAGAGAGAGAGAGAGAGAGAGAGAGAGAGAGAGAGAGAGAGAAAATTGTGTGTTTTAAGGAGTTCTACATTTTTTGTGAAGTAAGATTTTATTCTATCTCTTATGATTTACCAATTATGCAAATATTCAGGATATAAATTAAACACATGGTAATTTAATGTAAGTCATTACAGCTACTTTTGAGAAAATAAAAGTATGTTCTATGTAAAGGTTAGTCTGGATTGGAGGGATTTTCTTGAAAATCTTGTCACTTGAGTTATGTGCGCGCGCGCACACACACACAAGCACACATATGGAACTTCTTTTAATATGATTTCTTGGATTCACAGAATTCAAAATATTTTGGCTAAAATGACACCACCACCAGGATGTACTGAACTCACTTTATTTATCAAAATAGCACATTTCTTTAAGTGTGTTGTGCACATCAATTTGCACTGCTCAAAGCTTTTCTTTGCTTCTTGCAGACTAATATTCACTTTAGAGCTCTAAAGCTTGCACAATCCGACTCTTGCTCTCACTCTTCATTGGCTCACCATGGTGCTCTGCTATCTTATGTAACCTGCAGTGTCACTGCAAGATGGATCTGGAAACCAACGTTTCTGGAACTATCTGAATGGAACATTGTCAAAATCTATTCTTCTAGATTTGCCAAAATTGAATAGTCTGGAAACATCAGAGAGTATGTATTTCCAGTTTGTGACATCAGCAATCAAACATTGAATGTTCCATTATTGCTCTTCATGGCAGCAAATAACAAAGATGGTAGACTGGGGTGACTTACACTTAATCCTTTTACAGTGGATATTAGCTGCTGCCATGACTAAATGTATTTCCAGTGAAATCTCAATAATACATTTTTGGCAAATAAATACTTCACCTGATTAATAAGCACAGTAGAGTGTCAAAAAGGTTCTTTGACTAAAGTGTGTATTTTAAAAAGATCTAACTTTTTTGCAGTATGGTTTTGTCTATTGCTTAACATTTACCAGTTATACAAGACTATACAAAATTCCTCTGAATGAAAAGAACTTCACAGGGTATTCTTGAAAAATTTAATATATACAATATCTTTAACATACAGTATTTTAATTAAAAGAGTTAGTCATTTTTGAGAAAATGAAATATTTCAAAAATGTTTCCATGAAAAAAGTTTGGGGTAGAGGCATTTTCTTGAAAATCTTTTGTGTCCCAACTGAGTCAGGAGCTAGATAATGAACCTGACTTTGTTTTTGAGTTATGCTGGTCTCTCTCCCTCCACCCAACCCATCCATAGAACATTTTCTAAAAAAATGCTTTTTTTTATTCAGAGAATCCAGACAAGCATTTCTGATGAAATCTTGACATCAATTTCTGGGTGGAACTACTGTTTTACTATAGTAAAAAATGCTATGGACTAAATAAAACTTAATTAAACACACCATATATGTATTTTCTTCATTTCATTAACAAATGCTTAATACATACCAAATTTTGTATCTTATGCATGCTATTTTTCCTTTTTTTTTTCTATTTTTTTTTTTTTTTTTTTAACTTTAGGTGATTTATTTTGTAATAAGTATAGATGTTCTGTTAAGTTTTGAGCACAATCAGAGCAATATTATGAAAGTACCACTATGGAAAATTATTTTTAAAAATATCCAAAAAATGAAATGTGTAGTGTTTAACGCCTGCTTTTACTATATACGGCACGGCAGGCGATGACACTGATGATACATGAGATGAAGATGGAGCACTGGTGGAATGAGATGGCAGGGGAAACCGGAGATCCTGGAGAAAACCCGCCCCAGCGCCCAGCGCCGTGTTGTCCACCACAAATCTCACTTTGCGGTCGCCTGGGATCGAACCCGGGCCGCCTTGGTGAGAGCTCTCACCAAGGCGGCCCGGGTTCGATCCAAGCGGTCTAACCACTGAGCCACAGCGCGGCCAAAAAAAATATCCAGTTGAGACTGATTAGTCCTGATGTAACATTCCTTATTTAAAAAATAATAAATGTTAACACTTACAGTCCAAGTAAATGAATGGGGTTATTAAGCATTATTCAATGCCTGGCAACTGATTAATATGACAGGCTTAAAACAAAAATATTGAGTTCAGCTATCTTGTTTGGATATCAACATTTTCTACATAAACATAATACTAAATAGTGTTTTTAACCTTTTATCCTGATATATTTATTAAACATAAAAAATAAATAATATGGAAAGAACAGATAGCCATGGTGTGTGTACATTCATGACAGAAACAACTCAAGCAGATATGTAACAGATAGGAATAGAAAGACTTTTGTAATGCCATGTAATCTGATATGAAGTTTGTGAGTTTTTTGTATGAAATGTATTAGTTTGAAGAGAAATAAATTCGTTCATACAGATTTTTAATCTGAGGTAAAGAAGATTAAAGTTTAATCTAATTACAGCAAACACATGAAACGTTTGTTTTTCTTCGTGACCATACTTAACACAGAGTTCCAGCACAATAGCTTGTTCTTAATATTAAGACATTAATATTTTCTTAACGCAGTATGTTATAAATATATCCTCACTGAGAATAAACTGGATAACACAAACCGCTGACACAGTGCAATTAGTTAACGCATTACTTATTAACTTCCTAAACCAATGAAAATAACTGTAAAACAGCTATGTAAACCAAAGACAAAGGCTGTTAAATTCCCAGAAGTAAATATCTAACTTATGGAAACGATTTCTTTGTGCAAGGAACTTGAAAATGACACGCTTGTAACGTACAACCAAGCATATCACAAATTTGCCTGCGTAAATGTTTGTCTGCGAGAACCACATTAAATGTCAAGGATATCTCGGGTAACGTTTTAGAAGCATTTATTTACAATTATGATTGTATTTGGTGTACTTAAAGGTTGTCAAAATTGACAGTTCCTCTCACCTGTGTTTTCGATGTGAGCTGCACCACAGCTTTTCTGAAATTTAGCTTCGTATCTGTATTTCCCATTATATTACCACATGAAATAATTTTCCTTTATAACCCAATAATAGCTGCAATTCGAAGTATTTACTCTCTAAAATTTAGATTCTTTACGCAGCTGGCACAACATTATTATAAACCCCCATCGATTACTTCTGCCAGGTGCCCACAGGTGGTGGGGAAAACTAGATAATACGTGGGCGAGCTAGGGTTGGGCAACGTTACAAATTTGTAAAAAAAATTTCTATGAGTATATAAATGATGGCAACTGAAATAATGCTATAAAGTTGAAAAAACGTATATATAAAACTAAATACTTTGTAATATTTCTGAACAAAACGTGTTGTATAGTTGATCTATTTAAGGTATTTAAATCTCTATAACTGTGTATAGGTTGGTGTTATGATTTCTATGATATGAGAAATGAGTGGGAGAAACTGAGGGGTGGTAAACAGATGATAAGGAATTGATGTAAATGATATACAGTTTTTGAAGAATATTAAGGTTTTAAGACGAGGTATAATTTTAAAATAATATGGTATACATATTTATTTTTAGCGTTACGATAGCACTATAAGCAGCGAACTGTCAATTTAAGATTGCTACTCATCTGGAAAATAAACTAACCCAACAACCTACCATAAATTGAATTTATACCTTCATATTTTACAAATTGGATATTATTTTCTGCTTTAGATATAGGACGTGTAGTAACAAGATAATTATAATTGTATTCTGTTACAGAAAAATATGGCACTTTCAAAGCCCCTTTTCAATCTGCTGGGTGTATATTTTGAGCAGCTTTATACTCATCCAGTAAGAACAAAATGTATTAGCAGGTTAGTTTCAATTTTTATATTGTAATTTATATATATATTTCATTACACGTGAAGCATTGTGTGTTGATTACTTGATGCTGTGGCCCCTGATAATTTTGCTAGTGTTAAATATATATTTAGTTCAGAATTAATGACATACCTCTTAAAAGTAGAAAAGTAAATGAATGAAACATTGTGCTCCATAGAAAAATTTCGTTTTTTGTTGTGGGTGCTAATGTTAGTGTCAAAGAGAGAGAGAGGAGCAAAACTCAGAATCAAAATATTTTCTTAAATTGGATTTTTGAGTTCATTTATTAGCTCTTCAAATATGTGGTGCAAACTTTTTCAAGAAAATTTCCCATCCCAAACTCCCTTTAGGTATAACAGGTTGTAATTTTTAATTATATTAAAAACTATTCAAGCAATTTTATTAAAATGTTATCAATTTAAGAAATGTTCATTACATACATCTTCAGTTTTCTGTAAATAGTCTTTGAAACTATTGGTTGGTAATTCTCTGGATCTTAGATTTCATCCATTCATCATCGGTGTCCCAACATTCTTTTTTAAATTATTTTATTTTATTATTCATTTGTAATTTGACAGTGGAAAGATAAATTAATCATTTTTAATTTATATGCCTTTTCCCCCCAACATATCAGCCCATTCTTTTCCATTCTTTGTACTGGGATCCAACAGGACTAACATTTAACTAACATTTCTCTAAATTTTCTACCAGTTTTAACAAATGGAATATTTCATTTACTGTGCTATTTCTTGAATAATGACTTGTTATTGCTTGTAAGGCAGACCTTAAATTACAACATACGTGAATTTCAATACTTAATCATGTTTTAAAATGTCACTTTTAAGTTATTGCTCTCAATGCAACGTAAACAGTTTGGAATTTCAGGTCACTCATATAATGACTTGCTTTTAACCATTCAATTTTCGCTCTTGTTTTCTGCATTCATCTTGTATCTACAGCAAAATGTGTTATGAAACTATTAATGAAAAGTATATTTATATGTAAGTAGATAGATATATAAACTTTTTTAAGAATAATGTGTAGAAGTTGTATAAAAATAAAGTGATGTAAATTTGATATTTATTTGTACAGTATCCATTACAAATTCAGTACAATAAAATTTAACATAGATAATGCTTTATTATACCTCCTGTACAAATACAAAATTGCTGACCCTAAGATTTACTTGCTGACTCAGGTCCCCTGGCTATAAGCCTTTGGTTTTCCTGATCAGCTTGATGCCATTTCTTCTTGACCATTACTTCTTTTATCCTCCACTGTTCTCTTATCCTATATAAGAAATCTCCTATTCATCTATTTTTCTTTTCTCCCATCCCTGTTAACATGCATACTGCCAATATCTCTTTACTTACATTGTCCCATTTCTTATCCCATATTTTTCTCTCCTGTAATTTGTTAGCTCCTTACATTCTATCGGGTAATGAACTGTGCTTTCTTCATCTCCACAAAATTCACATATTCTCATTACTTCTCAACCCTTTTTAGTATAATATTCCTACTCTCATCCATGCTATGCCTCCTCTTTCAGTTTTGCCACATTGATCTATACATTTTTCCCTACCCCACTCTGTCTTTAATTGCTTATAAAATTTCAAAGATTTCTTTTCTTCTATACTTTCCCATATCTCTTGCCCATCTGTCTTGTAGGCTAGTTCTCACTTCCTTCCAAAAACTGCTATAATTTGTCTCCTCTGCTCTTCATAGATCTCCCATGCCTATCTTTAAAATCATTCTTTCCAATTCCGATCACCAACTATTTGTATTTTTAATGCTTTTTTGTTGCTTCATGCACAGATTCAATAATTCCCCCTTCTGCCCTTTAATACACTTCTACCAGAATTTCAATATTCTCTCTAATTATTATTCCCCTCCTTTTTGTATTACCTAACTCTAGTAATGCCACCTCTGTTGGTGACAATTTTGGCAGCCCTAGTAGTTCTTTGCAAAACAATCCGTACATTTGGTCTAATTTTGTACCTATCTCTGATGTGCTCCATACCTCCACTGCATACATTGTTCTGGCTTCATAAATTCTTTCTAACCATCTGACATCTCCAGTTTATGTTTACATATTCTTAACCCCTGACATTGCCGCCCTGCCATTAGCTATCACTTTTCTGGCTTGTGCAGCCCAACCTCCACTGCTACACAAATAGTCATACTCATTTACCACTTCTACCTTTTGGTCTCCTATGAACCATTCCTTTTCTTATTAGGGAAACTGCTCCTACTGTTTTGCCTGCAGTGCCATATGTAGTAAAAGCGGGTGTTAAACACTACACATGCTCCTACTGTTGAAGCATCCACGTACAATAAACCAGGGATCTCTTTGTTCATTACTATTAGACAATGGGCATTGCTTTCCTTAACCCTCTCTATTATGTCATCTATAAACAAATTGAATAGTATAGGATTCAATTTGCACCCCTGTCTTAAGCCTAACTTGTGTTCTACTTCTTCTGATAATACGAGAGCTGTTCAATAAAGAATGATCACAATCTTTTTTGACAACATACCTTTACTCATCCTCATAATTTTGATGGTCCTTCTCAAAATAGTTTCCCCTGAATGCAATGCACTTATCCCAGTGTTTCTGCCAGTCTTCAAAGACATGCTGGAAACCATTTTTTGAGAGATCTTTAAAAATCGCCTCCACAGCCTTCACCACTGCTTCTGAGGATGGATAATGCCTCCCTCGAAGGTATTTGTTCAAGTTAGGGAATAGAAAAATGTCACATGGGGCTAAATCCGGACTATAGGGAGGGTGAGGGATGCACTTCATGTTGATTTTTGCAAGATATTCAGCAACAACATTAGCAGTATGCAGCCGCACATTATCGTGGTGCAGCATCCAGCCTGCTTCACAGAAATGTGGTCTTTGGCGCCTGATATGGACTTGCAATGTTTTCAGGACATACCTGTAGTATTGTCCAGTTACTGATGTGTGTGCAGGTACAACATGCTGATAAACCATTCCATGAATATCAAAGAATGAGATGACCATAACTTTCCCAGCAGAAGCAACCACTTTTGCTTTTTTGGGGATTGGTGATGAAGGAGATTTCCACACTGAGCTTTGCTGTTTGTTGTCAGGATCAAAATGATGTAGCCAAGTTTCATCAGCAGTGATTACGTTTGAAAGAAACTCCAATCTTCCTCTAACATCAACTTTAACTGGATGCAGACTTGGATGCGAATGTCCTTTTGTTCGGGAATCAACAGTCTTGGAACCTTTCACGCACAAACACATCTCATGTGTAATATTTCTGTCACCAATGTGTGGGTTGCACCCAATGAAATGTTCAGTATTTCAGAAAGTGATCTTAAGATAATTCGTCGATCCTGTCTCACAATGGCAGCAGCAGTGTTGATGTTTTCTTCCACAAGAGCAGTAACTGGAGCACCGGGTCCACCTTCCTTTGAAATTGATTGTGTCTTAAACATTTTAAACCACCTTCAAACTGCGCTGTGGGAAGAACAGATCTCCATAGACTTCCTGTAACATTGTATAGGCCTCAACTGAAGATCTGTTGAGACAAAAGCAGAATTTCAAAGCCACATATTGTTCTTTGCCTGTTACCTTCATTGCGCGGTAGGCGATACTGAACATTTGAAAGTGCCTGGTTCTCACTGGTGGGAACCAGGAGTACCAACAATGAAACTACTACAGAGTGCTTGTTTCACATTAAGCTAACAGAATATAATAAGATTGAATTTTAATGCAAAAAATTATGGCCGTAAAAAAATTATGGTCATTTTTTATTGAACAGCCCTCGTACATTCAACCCACATCTTATTCTGAATTTCACCCCACTATAAATTTTATCATTGGTAAATGTTACAAAGCAGAGTTTTTGTACGTATGTGTTTTACTGCAGTAGAGTTGGATGACCAATTTGCCTCATCATTTCCTTTGTTTAAAACGATAAGATAAGAAAGCTGCTATTTTTATTGTAATTTGATATTTATTATAACAATCATTTTTATCATTCTTGAAATTCTTTAAAACCTGTTCACACACTTTATAATTTTAATAAATGCATCATAGAGCAGTGCCATCCTTACAATAAATTAAATTACTTTCATGTGTCGGTTTTACATAGATATTGCAATATGCATCAGCAAGGGTAAGTGTAGTACAAAAGTGAATCGAGAAGATATTGACACATTGCTTCACTCACACTGTTTATTCACAGGACATGTTTCAAGAGCTCTTGCTCCTATCATCAGCTGATACTCGACTAGTGCAAGTTGTAGTGGTTTCCTCTTTCTCCGTTTTGTCAATAGATGGCGTGATGTACTTGTCAAAGATGTCCGGTGGTGGAGTTTCAAAATTCATGACTCTATGACGATTTTTGTTGATGAAAATTTTTTCCCATACGGAAAGGTCTATGGGGTGATTAACATATTTTATTAGAGATGTTTCCAAGTTGATGTCATGTCTAGTATTCTAAAATTTATATAGGAAAAACAAAAAGAAATATTAACATCAGAACTAAAGAACATCTAAGAAACATTAAAAATGGTGAAACAGAAAAATCAGCAGTGGCTTTTCATTTCTTGAATACTAGACATGACATCAACTTGGAAACATCTCTAATAAAATATGTTAATCACCCCATAGACCTTTCCGTATGGGAAAAAATTTTCATCAACAAAAATCGTCATAGAGTCATGAATTTTGAAACTCCACCACCGGACATCTTTGACAAGTACATCATGCCATCTATTGACAAAACGGAGAAAGAGGAAACCACTACAACTTGCACTAGTCGAGTATCAGCTGATGATAGGAGCAAGAGCTCTTGAAACATGTCCTGTGAATAAACAGTGTGAGTGAAGCAATGTGTCAATATCTTCTCGATTCACTTTTGTACTAATTTGTGCTTCACTGTCCCTACGCTTCTTCCAAGTTTATACTTTGAAGGGTAAGTGTGTTCTTTACATTGAGGACAGAAAAGTGAGAGGTTTCAATTCAACTGAATGAGCTCCTTAAATATGTATTTGTAAATACGTATGTACATTACAAGTACATTTGATATAAATTTATAAATATATACAGTACTTTTAGAAGTCCAGCACAACAAAATCTTGGCTGTACCATTCCTTAACTCTTGGTTGTATGAATAAGAGCCACTGGTATGAATTCACACTCCAAACTGTCCTCTTAAGCTTTTTATTCAATTTTCCATATTCTTTCTCAACTTGTCCCATAGTGTGTTAATTTTCTTTCCTCAAAAATATAATACCAAGATTTCATCAGAAATACATGTTTTGAGGCCCCTTGAGTCCACCCTAAGTCACTTTTAGTGAGTTCAGTGTTAAAACTTTGTCATGAAGCTAAAGATTTGTAGTGAACGCTATGGCATTGAATTCTTCAAGTCTGATTCAACTCTCCATTTTTAGCCTACACACTAAAAGAACAATTTCTGTCTTCACTCATTTTTGTTTCAGTTGTGTTATTGCCACACTTGGAAACTTAGCTTCCCAATACATGGTGGGAAACAAAGTAATCAACCAAGATAGCCTAATAGCTTTTGGTTTATATGGGTAAGTATTTACTAGCCAATTACATGAAACAAGTATATTCATAATAGGAGTCAAAGCCATTGTTTAAACATTGGTCCTTGTTCTCTTTGTTTTTGTTCAGGCTTTTGTTTGGAGGAACTGTACCACACTATTTTTATAATGGACTAGATCATTTTATTCCACATAAAGCTACTCTGCGTGTTATAAAACAGTTGATTATAGAAAGACTTATCTACACTCCATTGTATCAAATGTTGACATTGTACATGCTGGCACGATTTGAGGTGAGTTATATTTTTAAAATAATGCTGTGTTTATGTGAAAAAAATGCCAAACAGTTTTCATTATTGTGGCTATATGTATAATGCACAGGTAGATGTAAGAAAAGCTCTATGGTGTGCAAAATGTTTTAGACACATTAGTTGGAGGCATCAGAGTCATAGAAACACTTTTGATCATGAGTTTCCATTCCACAATGCTAAAAATTGTATCATAACTTGAGCAAAATATTTCTATGTTCACTGGAAAATTCTTATCACGACAATCCATTCAAGATAAGATTTGAAGTTACGCCCACCCAGAATAGGAACCATTCATCCCACACTATGAAGATGGACATTCAGAATATGTTTTAAATACTGACATTACTTGTGCTTGTAAAATAATATGTGCAGAACTTATAAAATTCAGATTTGTATAAATTTAATCCAGTATCAATGTTTTAAAATGACATTTATGCAATAAAAACAGAAAAGTTTAAAGGATGAAGCAAATGCATATCAAAACAAACTGTACCTTCTAAGTAAAGAATATTAATTTTTGCCATGTTTAAGTTATAAAAGCTGTATAGCAGTAACTATTGTTGCGAGGCATTGTTATGCGGCAGGCCGAGGCCGGTGCATGTGAAAGAGACAGATAGTGCCATAGCTGGTGCATAGGCAAGTGTTGTATGCTTGCCGATAAGAAGAAACTTCCAGATATCTATCCATCTCTTTCTTTCTCTCTTTTGGCAAGAGTCCAACACTCGCTTATGCACCAGCTATGGCACTATCTGTCTCTTTTGCACACACCGGCCGTGGCCCACCATCTAAAAATGCCTCGCGACACTATTAAATAAAAATTACTCTGGTAGTTTGTGCATTTTGTGTTTTAATGTTTTTAATTTGTATTCAATATTTTAGGGGCATTCTCATCAAGATGCCGTGAAGAATTTACTGCGAGCATACTGGCCCATACTGAAAGCTAATTGGAAATGGTTGACTTTGTTGCAGTATATCAATTTGGCATTAGTTCCCCCAATGGTAAATATATAAACTAAAATATAATTATGTGGCATTAGTTTCTTGCATATTTATTTGCTTATGGTTGATATATTTCGTTTATATATTTTGGTTGAGAATGAGCATTTGAATAAGTTGTTTAATGAAATGAATATGCCACTGATTTGGGCAATAAGGTTCTAAAGGTATCTTTTATCATAAGGACTAAGGAAAATCCTAAAGGAAAATGACAATTACTTAAGATTGAACTGGACAATGCAGAATTTTGACAGCCACCAGAAGCTCTTCAACCTCACATGTTGTCATCTTGTAAGTTCTTAACTGATCATCCATTTGCAGCTTAGGATACAGGGAATACCTGTAAAATGTTCTGAAAGTGTTATTAGAAGCAACTGTAGGTGTGGATATGTTTTAAAGTTCAGAGCTGTTCCAGGAATATGTAACCCTAATCTTTGTCATTGAAGAAATCTGTTGTCAACACACAACTTCTGAGCCCCAAGGTATAAATGAGAACAATAGAACAAAACATTATTTATCTCATTAAAGTGATGTAATGTACCACTATTTTATAATACTCATAGTGCTCTATATACTAGAACACTTGGGGGGGGGGGGGGGGAAACAAACTAAGAGTAGAGGAACAAGATTTGCTGAAAGAAAAAGCAGCATTCTGAGTAGGCGACCAAACCCAGGTCTATATTTCTCTAGGAATGTTAATAGAGAAGGCACTAGATGGAAGAACGAGTGTACACCTTGGATTTCTAGATGTAAATGCAGTATTTGATTCAATACCTAAAGAAGAACTATGGAAAGCTTTAAAGAATAAGAGTCTCTACTAATCTTATTAAGATGATAAAGACAGTATACCATGAACTGAAAGAAATAGTAAGACTAGATGAAAACTAGAAACTTTTTGGATAAATACGAGGGCAGTTCAATAAGTACCCATGTTTCATCAATGTTCATAAGGGGACTAAGAAGTAGCAGCGTAGAAATATGCAAATTATGTGGAAAAACAGTAAGTGCAGTTCATATTCTGATAAAGTGTAAAGAGCTAGGAGCATGGAGACAGAAAGTATGGGGGAAGAAATTGGAAAAAATGCAAAGTGAGCTGATAGCCATAAAAATGGTTACAGGGAAAAATGAAAGTAGAAATAGAAATATAGGGAACCTATTTTGAAAAGCTAGAGAGAATTGGATGAGAAAAGTAGAGAGTGAAAAAGAAAATATGCTTAGATAACAAGGGGAAACAGATAACAAACTATAGTAGATGATAGAAGGGTTACTATGCTACTCAGCAATGCTAGAAGGTGTGGGAGCCAAGCAGTTTGAGCTAGCAAGGTTAAAAAAGAAAACAGCATCCAAAGTTTATACAACCAGAATAAGAAATATGTATTATAGATAAAAATATTGTTAATAGCGAGTTGTATAAATAAATTCAATTCTAGTACCCACTTTTCAAAATAGTAGTGTTGCTAAGGCAAGTTGGTATTACCATCATTGCTGTTATTTGTTACATGTCACCAAAACAAATTTATTACTTAAAATAGATTAGTTTGGATTTCAGTTAGCTGTTCTATGTGTTTTTTAAAAAAAATAGAAAAAGTGCAGTATAGTTTAATGATTCACTTTTTACTTTTGAATGGGAGAACTTATGAGGAGGTAAGAGCAAACTTGGATGCTGCTTATCTGGACCTTCCACCATCTATGACAACATTTAGTTTAGTGACTTTAAACTTGACTTAACATCTTGTTCTTGTTGTTGTTGTTGTTGTTGTTGTTGTTGTTGTTGTTGTTGTTGTTGTTGTTGTTGTTGTTGTTGTGCCCAGTATGCCTGGCACATGTGATTACCAAGAAAGTGAAAAAGTCCACAATATGATTCTTACTGATCATGAAACAAAATTTTGTAAAGCGACAGAAGCCATATATGTATTAAAAGTTTTGGCAATTTGTATTTTGTGTAAGTTAGAAATTAAAATGTTAAGCTGATGGATACCATATTTACTCACATTGGATACAGGGAGGTGCAACTTTCAACTTCAAAACTGTGTTTGAAACTATTTAAGTGAAATCTGAAGGACTTCTTGCATTGAGTTGTGATCATCAATGAGACCTGGATTTATCATTATATTCCAGAAATCAAGCAACAATTAATGAGTTACTAAAATTAGGCAAGTGAGTCAACCTTGTATATACTTTTCTCCACTTACAAGTTTTTTATGAAGACTAGTTTCTGGGGACTTCTCCCCTATCATCAGTTCTGTGGTTGACTCATGATGCATCCGGTGTCTGCATCTGGCTTGGTGTCGTGCTGCCATCTAATGTCCTGGTAAGTTTGATGACGTCATCTACCGCGGGAATTTCAAAATTCATCAAGAGGTCCTGCTTTTTCATAATAAATATGTTTTCCCAAATCTGTAGTTCCAGAGGTTTCTTTGCCTGTTTGATCAGTTCTATTTCTTGTTTTATGTTGTGATTCTCAGACCAAAAGTGATGTGCTACGGCCGACTTGTCCATTTGTTTGAATTTAATATTTCTGAAGTGTTCTTTCATTCTTGTTCCTAGATTCCTTTTGGTCTTACCAATGTATATCTTGTCACAATCCTGGCAACTCATTTGGTAAATGCCTGATAGTTGAGTTTTCGGTGTGCTATTTTTTTAGAGGGTGGTTTAGTAACAACATCCACAACTTACTAAACCACCCTCTAAAAAATAGCACACCGAAAACTCAATTATCAGGCATTTACCAAATGAGTTGCCAGGATTGTGACAAGATATGCATTGGTAAGACCAAAAGGAATCTAGGAACAAGAATGAAAGAACACTTCAGAAATATTAAATTCAAACAAATGGACAAGTCGGCAGTAGCACATCACTTTTGGTCTGAGAATCACAACATAAAACAAGAAATAGAACTGATCAAACAGGCAAAGAAACCTCTGGAACTACAGGTTTGGGAAAACATATTTATTACGAAAAAACAGGACCTCTTGATGAATTTTGAAATTCCCGCGGTAGATGACGTCATCAAACTTACCAGGACATTAGATGGCAGCACGACACCAAGCCAGATGCAGACACCGGATGCATCATCAGTCAACCACAGAACTGACGATAGGGGAGAAGTCCCCAGAAACTAGTCTTCATAAAAAACTTGTAAGTGGAGAAAAGTATATACAAGGTTGACTCACTTGCCTAATTTTAGTAACAATGGCACTCCACTTTCTGAAATACTTCTTTTTATTCTACGAGGGCTATCCAGAAAGTAGATTACGTTTTCGTCTGTTTCCGCTAGGGGCGGGGCTAGCGCGGCCATCTTGGGGTCAGAGCATTGCGCAGCTCAGTCGGCATCTAGCCGTGCTAGTGAGAGGTTCGTGCTGTGCTCCGTTCAGATACTGTGACGGTTTGAAATGTCTGCGTTAATTGAAAATCCCGCGAGCTGCGAGGTGCGTGCAGTAATAAGGTTTCTGACTGCAAAAACTGTAAACCGATAGAAATCTATCGGCGGCTTTGTGAAGTGTATGGGGACAACATTATCACTGAAGGTGGAGTGCGTCAGTGGGTCATCAGATTTAAAAATGGCCGAACCAATGTTCACGACGAAGATCGAAGTGGGAGACCCAGCATAGTGACTGCCGAACTTGTCGAAAAAGTCGATGCTTAAGTCCGTGAAAATCGAAGGTTCACAATAACGGAACTTTCTTTGAGTTTTCCACAAATTTCGCGAAGTTTGTTGCACGAAATCATCAGCGAAAAGCTTGGTTACCACAAGTTTTGTGCAAGATGGATTCCAAAAATCTTGACAGAGGACCACAAAAATCAGCGAATGGCTGCAGCGTTGAACTTTTTGGACGTTTACCATAAGGATGGTGACTCTTTACTCGATCGCATCGTTACTGGTGACGAAACATGGGTGAAACACGTGAACTGTGAAACGAAATTGCAATCAATGCAGTGGGGGCACACAAGTTCTCCCCAAAAACCCAAGAAATGCATGCAAACAATGTCGGCAAGGAAGATGATGGCGACTGTTTTTTGGGACAGAAAAGGTGTGATTTTGGTGGACTTCCTGGAAAGAGGCACTACAATAAACTCTCAAAGGTATTGCCAAACTCTCCAAAAACTCAGAAGAGCCATTCAAAACAAGCGCAGAGGAATGTTGAGCTCTAAGATCTTGTTGATTCACGACAACGCCCGGCCCCACACGGCAAATGTCACTCGTGAAGTTCTTGAATCTTTTAAGTGGGAGTTGTTTCCTCATTCGCCGTACAGTCCCGACCTGGCACTGAGTGACTTCCACCTATTCCGAGCAATGAAGAAGTGGCTGGCTATGCAGCGTTTTGATGACGACGCACAGCTGCAAGAAGAGGTAACGAAGTGGTTGAAGGTGCAGGCGGCCGAATTTTTCGACGAAGGAATTTCCAAGCTCGTACATCGCTACGATAAGTGCCTTAATTTGAATGGTGACTATGTCGAAAAGTAGTATTTGAGTGTGGCTTTCATCTGTATATAATAAAATTTGTTTCCTATACTTTGTTTACTTTTTATTCCAAAACGTAATCTACTGTCTGGATAGCCCTCGTATATAATTAATGAGTTGTTTGCAGTAAATATGCTATAAAGAAGCCAAAGACCATCCCATTGACTTCTTGGAAAGACGAAGAGCAATTAATGGAAAATGTTACAGTGAGTTATTAACGCAATTCAACAAGAAGTTGAAGAAGGCATGGCTCCATTTAGCAAAGAAGAAAGTGCTGTGCCACAAGGACAATGCACAAGCACATTCTTCGCATGTTGTTGGTGCCAAACTCATTAATTGCATTATTAATTTCTGCCGCACCCTCCATATTTGCCCAACTTGTCAATTTCTTCTTGTCCCCAAACATGAAAAAATGGCTCTTATGAACAAAATTTAGAACAAATGAAGTCATCAAGATCAAGATATATTTTGCAGAGGTGGGCAATTCCTATTTTGTGGATAGATTTAAAAACGGCAGAATACTGGGATATATAAAATTGGCCTTCATTTCTAACATGGATAGATATTGAACAGGCCCCTTGTTAAGCTGGGCAACAAACTCAGTCCGTTACTATTTATAATTACGATCGACAAGACATGGAAATTTTTTTAAAAAAGAACAGCAAGCTCAGTAGTTGAATATAGAAATTTAAGACCAGGTTGGGCACAGTCACTGAATTATGTACTACATACCAAAGCGAGAAGGAATATCGGAAAAAATTTGCAACACAGAGATGGTTACCACAGCTTATCGCACATACAGGCGAGTCCAGTGTATGTTCAGAGCTTTCAATCGCTCTATATGTGTTTCGTAACTTACTGTACGTCAGCTTACTAATATTTTACTCTTCTAATTGACCAGATAAGACCTGATAAGAGATAATCGCAGTGCTAGTCACCTGAAGATCAATACACCTAAACGCTCTGTCGAGTAATATGTTAATGAGTGATGGCAGATGCCAATAATAGAACAAAAGGAGAAGCTGGCAGTTGATGATGCTATGTGTATAAGGGCGCCCAACTGCAGCAGTTATCAGCGCCCTTTAAAAAAATCATTCATGGCAAAAGCCAGATATAAACATTTCTAAAATTTAATACTAGTGTAAATAAACTCATAAAACACATGTGCACAAAACACACACACACACACACAAAAAAAAATATACGGCCAAAGAGTGAAAAGTTCTTTTCACTAAATTCTAAAATCTAACTTAGAAAAGAACTTCAAAACTTTCTCCACCGCTTTGTTGTCATCCGCTAGCATTTCTGCAAAGCTGGCCGGCAGCTGCAGAGATGTCCTAAGGTGTGCTAGGTGAAAACACTCTAGCAGCACATGACAGACAAGTAATGCTTCAATACAAAACGGACAGAATGGAGCAGGCTCCCTTTTAAGTTGAAAATATACATAAAAATGCAGTGGCCAATGTGCAACCGAGCCAAACTCACCTCCGCACGTCGAGATGAACAACAGGAGGTAACCCAGGGAATTGGAAGTTCTTTCACAGATCCAAGTTTATTGCTGTGGAGAGTGGACCACTCTTCCTGCCAGCAGGTTTGTACAGCTCTCGGTAATACAGCTCTAAAATCTTCCGATGTAAAAGATGGTACTCTAAACCAAAAGGACAGGAGAAACGAAAGGAGAAGCTGGCAGAAAAGCCTTGGAATTGATGCATGTAACATAATGCATGTAGAAAAGGAAGATGAAGTTATAATATTATGTAATGGTGATAATGCATTACTACCTGGAACAGAAACTTGATACTGCCATGGTGGCAGTGAGTGCCTGCCACAAAGGAATTAAGTGTGATCACCCCACATTCCACCATTTTTGTTGTTTGTCAGTAGGAGTAGCAAAAGAATGTAACATTCAAGGACAACCACTAGCTAATGCCATGAAGTCAGAAGTGGCAAGTCTATTGTTACCATGCCGGATATTTTCCAGATCATTCAGTTTCAGTAGAGCTAGAAAATTCAGCTTTGACAATATTCCATTCCTTTGACTTAAGAGATTTTGGCTTATAGAATATTTCTTGCATGACCAGCAGGGTATAAAAGGAAGTGCAAAAGCCAGCCTCAGTAGTAGTGAGAGCAGAGTAGTTGTGAATCGGAATGCAAGGAATGGAGTACAGATCAATTCAGTTGTTAGTTGAAAGTTAACCAGCGAGTATCAGCACTGTTATGTAAGTCAGCAAGCAGAGCTGTGTAAAAGGTAAATGGTCTGTGTGCATCAAAAAGTTCAAGCAGTGTAAGTTTGTTCATGTAACAGAGACGTAAAGGAACATTTGACTGACATGCTTACTCTGTGTCTTTGTAAAAAGTGAAAATGATTGTAAGTTAGCACTGGGCTGATTCTAGTGACAGTGAGTTTGGTGCAACTTCATGTTATGATTTTTGTCAGGATAGGAAAATAGAACAAGAAATATGAAACAAAGTAAACCAGTTCTGCACAAAAGTGAATCAGTGTGAGTGAAGCAGTGTGTCAATATCTTCTTGATTCACTTTTGTGCTAAGTTGTACTTCACTGTCTCTACACTTCTTTCAAGTTTATACTTTAAACCGGTTCTGTTTACTATTAAATCAATAGTATAGTAGTAGGAGAAAGAAATATTTTGTAACAAAAATTATGGTTTTTAAAACAGTAATATTACCAATTCTACTATATAGAGCAGAAAGAGAAACTTTTTACAGAAACATGAAAGTAAAATAACAGCCATGGAAAGAGATATCTGAGAGGAATTGTGTATCCTCTCTACAACACAAATGTAAGTATGAACATAAATCTCGTGATAAGAAACCAGACAGTACTAAGTAAGGTCAGGAGGTGGAAGATCTAGAGCAAGAGCCTGGGAGCTATATCAGGAATACAGTGTAAAGCTGGATAAAACTGTGGGAGAAATGAGAAGAATAGTAAGGACCAAGTAGAGTGAAATACATTGAGGTAGTATCCTAATTTCACTACACAAAGGTAAAGAAGTAGAAGAAGAAGAAGAAATGAGTTACTATTCCTATAATTGAGGCTTATACTGTATTATTGTGGGTTAGAGTTGGGAGCTTCACAAAGATAGTTGGGGAAAAGATAAGAAGCCACTGCATAAAGAGAAAGAGGGAGATGAAATAGTACATATTTCTTTCATTCTTGCTAAGCACCAGGTCATGTAACTCACAGCAATATTAATGGCCTCGAAATATGTATTTTTTATAAATCTCTGAATTAAATTTTTAGGTGGAATACATACCCTTTGCCAACACGACAGGAATGTGCTACCCTTACACAGTGTGACAAGGACAGCAAATGTGTGTGACAGAGAAAGCATGCTACAATAGGAGTAGAACTGTTAAAAAACATGTGCCCTACTCATTCAGTACACTAAAATTGAGTTTGTTCACAAAAGTAGAAGGGTCGGAATGTTTTTGAATGTTCTGTAACTGAACTAATCCGAATGTCATAAAACTACCAGGCAGGGTATCGAAATAATGTGTAACTCCTCCTTGCACCTCATTCTTCTGGAACTTTCTTTGCTGTGGCAAACTGTACTTCCTCTACCTATCTTTACTTTGAAAGAAAATAATAATTAAAATGAAGGCCAAAATAAACATTAATTTACATTGTATTACTGCTATTATTATTATTATTATTATTATTATTATTATTATTATTATTATTATTATTATTATTATTATTATTATTATTATTATTATTATTATTATTATTATTATTATTATTATTATTATTATTATTATTATTATTATTATTATTATTATTATTATTATTATTATTATTATTATTATTATTATTATTATTATTATTATTATTATTATTATTATTATTATTATTATTATTATTATTATTATTATTATTATTATTATTATCATGATCATCATCATCATCATTGTGTTTTTCAATTTGAAATATTCTTACTATTCCTGATGTTCTCTTATTAGATACAACATTACTGCATAAATAAATGCATTATTATGCTTTTTTTCTTTCAGCTCCGTGTACTAGTTGTGAATCTAATAGGTTTCTTTTGGGTAGTTTACATTTCACAAAAGAGAAGACAGTCACAAGATCAAAGAAGAGGCAGGCGGCAATAGTGCTGTATTCTTCACAATACTAATGCAGTCAAAATAAGTGCAAAGTGCTACTTTATACAATTTAGGGAAAAGTACACATTTATTTTATTCATGGGAAATGGTCATAGAACTTAAATATATCAAAGCATCACACCAATAATGATGTGAATATGAAGATTATGTAAATAGGTAATGGCAACAAATATTTTTATATTTCTTATTTTTGTACCATAACAATACCATAGTTCTGACAAGTTTTGTATCTATAATAAAATGTAAAGAAATATACAACTATTTGTAATAAAGATTTCATGTGCAAGTTATTGAATTCTGTTTGTAATTTTATAGATGTAGAATGCGTTGCGTAAGTAGCCAAGAATTTAGATGCAGTCAGATCCATTCAACAAATGTTATAGAAGACGTAGTTTGTCAAGGCTTAATTAATTTCATAAATTGAAATAGTTATACATATTAAAAGCAGAAGCATTATTAACAGTGAAGTATTTCACTGAAGTTTCAGTGAAGTTTGAGTGTAAACATAGTGACTCATAAATCAAACTCAAAAATGAAATAGTTATGATTAAAAGCATTCTTAAAAGTGAAACCAATTTCTTATTAAAAGACATATTGAGTCATATTTTACTAAAAGTTAGAACATCACTCACGTTAATAGCTTGACTGTATCTAACTCTCAAAATTTAATAGATAAGATTATACACATTAGAATAAAAAATGAGGATATAATGGTGTCATTTGATGTTAAATCATTATTTATGAGCATTCTGACATAAAATTCCAAGCTTATTAAAAACTTGGCTATAGTCACTCAAGATCAACAATATAGATATAGACATGAGTGAAGTTTTAAGTTTTAATAAAATATCACTCAGTAAATCTTTTAATATAATTGTATAAAGCCTCAGTCTGATATAAAAATTATCATCTTCTTCAGTTAACTCATCTCACATTAGTCTTAATATGTAAAGATTTGTGGAGAAGTGAAAATGGTTTCTTCCATATTTAACTATGAAATTCAGTTGTTTGGTATGAAGGGATGAAAGCTGCAACAGCAATTTCCATTTGAAGGTGCATTGTGCTATTAATCTGTGGTCAGGTGATGCATCACTATATGTGGAATAGCTATTTAGTTTTAACATGAATCTGCTGACAATGAGCATGGAAATCTGTTGAAAGGTTTTCAAACGGGTACCATCTTCAAGAAAATCATTTCATGAGATCACAAATAGATTTGAAGCTCAGGTTCCTGTTAGACAAGAAGCCTTCTAGGAAAACATCAGTGTAACGAAACAAAACAAAAAATATTAAACCTTAGCCTACACATGGCTAATGTGGAAGAACAATTAATTTCCATCAGCTAGCCTAATACAGTCCATATGTCATGGTGTATGAGAACTCCTAGTGGTTTACCAGGAAAATTACGAATCAGTTGGAGAATTTAATGTCATGCTGGCATGTTGGCCATAGTAGCTAAGTGGTTAAGAGTAGCCAGACAGATACCAGGAGATCCAATTGTTCATATCCTGGCTATGGCATTGAATTTTTCAATCTATTTCCCAACAGCCTACATATGGCTAGTGTGGAAGAACGATTAATTTCCATCAATTAACCTAATAATGGTTTAACTATGAAGCGTGGGACTTAAGTACATACAGCATAGTAAGTCACCACAAACTGTGCATATCTCATGGCATATGAGTACCCCTAGTGGTCTACCAGGAAAAATACAATTCAGTTGGAGAATTTAATATCGTGCTGACACATTAGCCATGGTAGCTCAATGGTTAAGAGCAAATGGACGGAGACTGGGAGATGACTTTTTCTGTAAAGGACATTCCACATATTTTAAATTTTTATGTGCCATTGGTGAGTGGTCTAATCACTTAGGTATATAGGAAATATTTCAAGAGAGTGATTCAATTACAAGAGGTTCACACAACTGATTGTGAAGATAATGGGCAATGGACAATCGCCTGAGGATGGGTCTCGGATGTTCCCGAAAATTCTCCCGGTTTTAATAGTTGACATGAGTGAAGTTTTAATTGTTAATAAATTATTACTGAATAACTCTTTTATAAATGTCGCATCGTAAGTTGGTGATTGGCGTTTTGCCTCCACGTGCTATTCAGCTGCGAAAACAAGAAGAGAGAATAAACACGTCACTGACACGTCATTGCGGTCGCCTAGCAACCTACAATCCACCAATCAAAAGTAAACTGTTGCCATAGCAACCCGGCACGCTTATCCTACGTTGCCAACTCTATCGCACTACACCACGTGCTTTATGCATGATGCTAGTCTATCGGCATGTTGAGGTTTGCAATAAGCAGACACTGCTACTATTGCTGTTTTGCGTATGAATCAGCGGTATCACAATACCGTCGTCGTTCGTTGCCCTTTAGTATGAGACGGTATGCGTTGTTGGAAGGGAACAGGTGTGGATTTAGTTTCAAGGAATATCTTATGAGGTTTTCTGGGTGAATGACCAACCTTTTCAGTTTAATGACCAACCCTTCTTACCTGCTTTTGTCCGGTCCAGTTCTAACATGAATAACCCTTACGGTACTTAGGGTATTTCTCCCTGTCATCACTGCCAAACTAAGAGTGTACTGCTTCAAGTAGTGAATGTTTCACAGGGTGTAAACAGCTTTACATTTTCGCAACATAATTCGTGTGTTTCGATGATCAACTTTAGTGTTTCAGTGTAACTTTAATATTTAGCTAATTATCGTTACTAATGGCTGCCACAAACACTTGTGCTACAGAAACAGACAGAAAGAAATTATCTGTGAAGACCGCCAAAAATGTTTTTGGGTACGGAATCCCAATTAAAGGACAAGTAAGGGAAATTATATGTGCGTGTTCAAGACCATTTAAAAAAGTATGAATTGCTTGAACCGGTAAAAGCAAACCGCAGTTCCCAAAATATATACTTAATGAAATTGCTGCAGAAAATGGCCACAAAATTATTGGACTTATAAGATTTCGTATGCTGTAATTAGGTAACTGCTCACTTAAACGTGTAGACAGTCTTACGGCAGCCTTATGATTAATACTGCAATACACAAATTTCTAGGAATATGTGCGTGTACATTACCGCAGTCGAACTTCCTCCACCCCTCTACCCGCCATCTTTGTTGCCTAGCACGTGGAGAGGAACGGTAAAGTGGCAATGGCGCTATCCCCTCTCCTTCCCCACTCCTTCAACCGTCAATCACCAACTTATAATGCACCCATAATAATATGAAATTAGCTTCACGTTTAACCATAACTACTTCAATTTGCCTGCCTCGGTAGCATAGATGGTAGCATGTTTGTCTCATGTTCAAGAGGTCCCAAGTTCAAATCTCGGTCAGGATGAGTTACCTGGATCCGGTTTTTCCCGGGGTTTTCCTTTATCCTGAAAGACAAATGTCGGGTAACTCTAAGCTCTATGGACCCTGGACTCATTTGAGCATCATTTTATCCATTCCATTCATCATCCGATATGACTTAACATTGGAGGATGTAAATTTAAAAAAGGAAAAAAACCTACTTCAATTTGATTAACAGCTAATTTTCAGATATAAAGAAAATAACAATAAAAATCTTGTTTGTAGAGTTCCCAGTGACAAGTTAGGAGTTAGTCATTTGATGTAATATTAAAAAATAGTCTTGAATAAAACATCTAAAATATTTTAAAATAATGTTATCTGATATTTTTGCAACCAAAAGAATAGTTTTGGTTGGATTTATTAACAGCAAAATAAAGTAGGAGCATTTCATTTTGTTATTTGTTTCATATTTGAAATAAGATCAAATATTTTTCACTACAAATACATCAACTACCATATCTAATAGTAATCACTGTCTTGCAAACAGAATTTGGATTTAGTTGAGGTGTGTTTTTATTATGCTAAAATCATAATAAAGTTAGGGATAAATAACAAGTACTAAACAGTATATCTGAAAATGTCATACAAATGAAAGATATGTTAATTAAATATTTGTTTTCCTTTCAGCCATTTGTAGCATGCTGTGGTTCACAAGTTTTTAACACTAAAATATTATCTGCAGAGGTTTATGTTAATAGATAAATAACTTAATTCACACTTATTGCTTCACTTACTCAATATTCTGAAGACATGATTCATAGATGATTGCATTGTCAGGTCACCTGTTACTGATATGTCTTTATGGAGATGTTCTGTATGTACTGAGGTCAATGGCTTTGTTTACAGCTTTAGTAATTTAATTGCTCTATTGATCTCATGGTTTCAGTCCCAGAAATATGCTGATATGTCTGATTACCTGTATGTTTATTGAAAATGTGACTTGTCTTTGAGACAAGTTTCCAGAATTCTCCTGATCTTTCAAATATATCCCTCTCACAAGTCACAATCAGTTATATGTACCAGATCTTTTTCCTCTGTAAGAACACCATCTTCTTTGTTTAACTAATTTAAATTCTTGATACTCAAGATGGTACAAAAACTTGTACATTGTCCAAAGGTAAACAGAGTATTAATTAAACTACTTTGTTGTATTTGTTTACATTTTTCAATATTTATATTTTTTTTCAAACAAAAATCGTTATTCTTTTTTTTTTATTTTTTTTTTTATTTTACGTCCTCCAACGTCAAGTCATATTGGACGATGAATGGAATAGGTGAAATGATGCTCAAATGAGCCCAGGGTCCATATAGCTTAGAGTTACCTGACATTCATCTTTCAGGATAAGGGGAAAACCCAGTATCCAGGTAACTCACCCTGACCGAGATTCGAACTCGGGACCTCTTGAATGTGAGGCAGACATGCTACCACCACGCTACCAAGGCAGGCTTTTATCCCTTGGCCATGGAGAGAGAACATTTTAAAGGCATTACATAATGACCAGCTCTTAAGATTTGACTACAGCTTAAAGTCTAATGTATTCTCATAATCCCCTTGCATTTATAAGAGAATAATAAGATAATTTCTCTAAATGCTTATCTCAATTAAATGAAGTAGATAGAGGAATAAGCGGTTGTAAGAATAGTTTGTATAAGAGTAGAGAAAGTCAGGTAAGTGCAACACATCAGATTTTTTTTTTTTTTTATTTTTTTTTTTTGCTTTTAACAAGAAAGTACTTTTTAAAGCAGAAAATGAATTATATAACATCAATGATTATCTTTTAAAATTATTAAGTATTGAAAACATAACTATCATCTTAAAATTATATAAGTTGTGTTTTTAATAACAGATTTTCTTCATGTCATTCCTACATTGCTGCATCCTGCAGGTCTGAAACTATTTTCTCTTCTGCAACAGCAGTACAGAGCATAGTGATGTCACATGCCAAACTCATGTTTAGCATCAGCATGTACAGCAGTATGAGTTGATGTCACACTATCACTGTCTGTTTTCCCCTGGTTTATATTATGAAACTCAAATTCTGCTCTGTTATAATGTAACCAAAGGTGATGGTGCAATGATTCTTCTGTTCTTTCCTTAGCATGAATTTATTATTAATAAAAAAACTAAGTTGTGATACAAAAATGTGTAGCTCTTGCTTATTGCACACAAAAGGTTTATTGCTAGTTGGCAGGATTGTTCCATGTGTTAGTGCTGTTTGTCTTTTGCCAGTGGCTCTTTTTATTTGTACTTAAAGATACATCAAAAATACAATTTTAAAATGTTTATACCTGGCTTCTTCTTTTTCTTCTTCTTTTTCTTCTATTGAAGGGGTCTCTTCATTATGAAAGTACCTATTAGTATCGATCTCAAAGATCTTTTAACACCATGTTCTTTCCTTCATCCCCATCTAGTTATACCTGTTCCCTTCAAAAAGTTACAGGTCTACCTTATTGGGTCTTCTCGGATATTTCCTCTCTCACCAGGTAAACCCAATGTAGTAAACCTGACTGCTTAGCAAGGGGTATAAGGATTGATTCCCCTCTGGAATCAAGAAATTTTCCTTTAAACAACACCGTCTCTGAGTATGCCCTAGTTTGGTATGTGAACGCAGGTATACCTTAATTTGAGTTTGATTTATGAGTCACTATGTTAACTCTCAGACTTCACTTACTTGTTGTATAATTGAAACGCTTTCAAGATCATTCGATCTCATCCTCAGCTGTTTGGTGGCCAAACAGTCACCAGTCACCAAACAGCTGAGGATGAGATCGAATGATCTTGAAAACGTTTCAGTTATACAAGTAAGTGAAGTTTGAGTGTAAACATAGTGACTCATAAATCAAACTCAAATATGAAGAATACTTCACTGTTAATAATGCTTCTGCTTTTAATATTTATACCTGAATTTGTTTACTGTTTATTTAATAATGATAGTGATGATAATAACAATTCTTTCCCCTTATAACCAGATTTCACAATTACCTCTAGTCAAAATATCCAAGGAAATCTGCATTAATATCCCTTTAAGATGACAATCTAGAATCAGAAGGTACAACTTTATGGTCCTATTTGGCTACGGCAGAGAAAAAATTAAGTAATGCATGTAACTATTTCTATGAACAATTTCTGCCCAGAAATGACCAAGTATACTGCATTATGCAGAAAATAGATAAAATTAAGCCAATTAAGGAAATTTGCCCAACTTGGCAGCATAGATGGTAGCTTGTCTGCCTTAGTTTCAAGAAGTTCTGAGTTCAAATCTGGTCAGGGTAAGTTATCTGGATAAGGTTTCTTCTGAGATTTTCCCTTACCTTGGAAAATGAATGTCAAGTAACTCTAAGGTCTATGGACCCTGGGCTCATTTGAGCATCATTTCACCCATTTAATTCATTGCTCAATATGACAACATTGGAGGATGTAAATAATAATAAAATGCACTAATAATATATTTGAATTTTCAAGGGTTTTACACATTTAATTGCAAATGTTTAAGAATTGGTGCCCACTCAGCATCGTGAGAAAATTGAGGAGCTATGCTAGGTAGCAAACCCTGGTCTAGAAAGCAACATTCCGGCTGGGGGTGCCGAGATGCTGACCACATCTTCTCCCCATATCCGTTGGATGATTGCCCACCTCTGCCTTCCATATGTGGATGTGAGCCCGCAGTCGGGTTGGCAGGCTGAGGTCCACTTTGGTCTATTATGAAATGGGTTACATTATAATTGCAGTTGTTATTAATTTGGGTAGTTTATTGGGTCTGTAATTTTATTTAGCAAACATTAAGGTATTCAGAAATAGAAAATACCATTTTGACCAAGTAGCTTATTTTACATTAGCTGCTTCCCAATATGAACATTTTCTTCCTTTGAAAACTTTCTAAAAAAATTGTTATTCAGTTGCATTACTTAATTTTTCCACTGAACTTAGTACCTGGTTCAAGATATTCTCGGGGAACAAGCCAGGTGAAAAGACGATTAGAAATTGACATTTCAGGAGCGCACATCACTCCCTTCATCAGGATATTTATAACAAATGTTATAAACACTAAATTGTGAAAACATAATTTTTTGCCATGAAAGCTTCAGGTCTTATCTTAGTACCTGGTTGTTTTAATATAATAATAATAATAATTAATAATAATAATAATAATAATAAATAATAATAAATAATAATAATAATAATAATAATAATAATAATAATAATAATAATAATAATAATAATAATAATAATAATAATTAAAATTAATAAATGCCTTGTATGAAGAACATTTAATCTTAAGTGAAGTACTATGAAATGTAGTTTTGAAGTAAATGTAGGATAAGATAAGCAAGATGTAGTAAATTAAATTTAAAGGGAGTCAATTAATGACACTAAACAACACTTACATTTTAAATTTTCCGGGAAAATTTAAAAGTAAGTGTTGTTTAGTGTCATTAATCGACTCCCTTTAAATTTAATTTATTGCAACAACACTGTTTTCAACACTTCCAAGAAAGGAATTGTAAAATTAGGCTAACAAGTCTTTAAGAAGTGAAAAACCGGGAAAATTTAAAAAGTAAGTGTTGTTTAGTATCATTAATTGACTCCCTTTAAATTTAATTTATTACAACAACACTGTTTTCAACACTTCCAAGAAAGGAATTGTAAAATTAGGCTAACAAGTCCTTAAGAAGTGAAAAAAGCGGGAAAATTTAAATAGTAAGTGTTGTTTAGTATCATTAATTGACTCCCTTTAAATTTAATTTATTACAACAACACTGTTTTCAACACTTCCAAGAAAGGAATTGTAAAATTAGGCTAACAAGTCCTTAAGAAGTGAAAAAAGCGGGAAAATTTAAATAGTAAGTGTTGTTTAGTGACATTAATTGACTCCCTTTAAATTTAATTTATTACAACAACACTTTTTTCAACACTTCCAAGAAAGGGATTGTAAAATTAGGCTAACAAGTCTTTAAGAAGTGAAAAAAACCGGGAAAATTTAAATAGTAAGTGTTGTTTAGTGTCATTAATTGACTCCCTTTAAATTTAATTTATTACAACAACACTGTTTTCAACATTTCCAAGAAAGGAATTGTAAGATGTAGCAAGATTAACAGATAACGTGCTGTTTCCAAGTGCATCATTAATTCCACAAACTACCTTGTGCTATCTTTTGGTACTATCCCTTCTGATACCAAGCTGCTTACAAGGGAACTATCGCTATGCTCATACCTGATTTCGCTCAAGAGTTTGGTGGCATCATCTCTTAGGACCTGTGGACCAAACATCTGCTGTAGATTAGAACTGAAACGCCCAAAACTGAAGCCTGGAAAGTGCTGCATGCAACCACTTGCAAGTAGCTTCTGAACATCCCTAGTAAGCTCTGTGCCAGCACTCGTTACATATGCCTATGTGTAGACCGCTGTCCACAGGGGTAAACAATCCCTCCCGTACAATGCTATTGTCACGGCAACAGACACAAAAGTTTCGGCACAAATAAGAAAACAGTCGGCGGATAAAGTTTCATGGTAATAATGATCCTTGCTAAGCAGTTAATGATAGCGCGGCTATTGTAAACAAGCGCCAGCAAGCAGAGATAACTGAGGTAAAGGACTCGCCGGCATAGATTAAGTTACGCTTCCAGAATGTGATAGAATATTTGGTTTCTTTATTCTTCCGGAAATTTCTGGACTGATAGAGATTGTTCGGGTTCTGGCTTATTGTAGAACAATCTAGAGTTATGGATTAGTATTTAAGGACATGACAGCTTGCAAAGTTAGTTTTTGTAAAACAGTGAGTTGTAAACAGAGTAAGCAGAGAACAGCTGAGAGTGTTGTTGTTGAAAAGACAGTTGTGTTGTTGTAATGAAAGCTAATGTAATCAGCTGTCACAGTTTGTTATTGTCATCGACCTTGGAAGATTGTATTATTATGTGATGTAATGTTGTTTCGTGAGAATTGAACAGTGGATCTCTTCGGAAATAAAGGAGATTTTTAATTTCTGCAACTCTGCCTTTTAATTCTACAAACCCACAAAGTCACACTATGTTATTATGCCTATATGTTCCTCCATATTCTGGACTCATTTTTGGGTACTTCCAGCTATACTGTGCATCCAATTTTTGGCATACAGGCCCCACATAGGGCAGAAATGACGTCATCAAACTCTCAAGTGAATACAGGTATGAGCATAGTGCTGGTTCGCTTGTTAGCTTAAAATAATTTTAAGACATTTTTCATGATTAATGCAGCTTGGATAGCAGCATCACTTTTTATGCTATTGGTATAATGTAAAGGATACATGTGAATGCTTATAAAGCAGACAAGAATTAGTAAAATATGTAATTCAGAAAGGTTAACAAAATGCTGTTCAACAATCTTTGTGAATAGTCTTAAGAACATTAATATAAAATGGGCTTAGTGGATGCAGTTTCAGACATTGATTGATTTGTATATCTTGAATATTACAGAAAATGTGTTCAAATGCACTTTAATAAAATAATTTTAATGTTGGAGGTTGAGTGGATTCTTAGCAAAAGCTTATTATGATGATTATCACCAACTTCTATATTCAAGTTTCTCTTATATCTTCAATGTTTTGATAATTTTTTTTTATTATGTACCTTCTGTTTAAAAATGACAAACTTATATATGTTATTCTTTTGTCATTTGTTTTTTCAATCAGTGGACTAAGTTAAACAATCTTAAGTTTCATTTTGCACTTATGGATATATTTTATAATTTTTAAAGGAATTTGGATTCTTCATATTGAAACATATTTTAAATTCTTGTGAGCTACATGATTCTCAAAATCATTAAAAGGAAAAGGACTTAATAGTGAATGCTAAATTTTTAACCTGGCTACATGAAAATCTGTTACTAAATTAGTTCTGAGTCAGGGTTATAGAGAGTTATCACCTTTTTATCAAAGTTTTGGCACAATTGTATCTCCATTAATATCACATTGTTAAACAAAGTTTATTATTTATAAAGATGAGTGAATTAGAAATACTAACATCATTAATAAAAAAGGTATCAACAGACATCAATATATCACTGTTTATATAATACTTCTATGCAACTGTAATGTTTATTATATGGAAAGAATGTGGTGGGTACAGCCTTACACAAATTGAGCAGCTACCAGAAACAAAGTTTGATTTGGAAAACACTGGAAGCATTTGGTGACACTGCATTTACAATAAGCGCTTCAATATCACTCGGGCTTCATTTCAAGGCTATGCGATACATAGGGAGATGATTTGCAGCTTGGCCATATACATGTTAACTGAGCAGTAAAATGCATGTCTCATAAGTGGACCAACATGAGTTTGAATCCCTGATGTGCAGGTTTCTTTTTTTTTTATTGTTACTTTAATAGCAATGCCTTATGTTTTTCTTGCAGAATATAAATAATAATATTTTAAACACATTTATTTTTAAAAATGCAAATAACATATTCTTGTTGTTTTCAAAATAAAAGCAAATCATTAAAAAATTGCTTTAATATTGATTGTGAAAACTCTCAGACTCATTCATGTGTTATGAGTGGTGCTGGTGTATAATTTGAAGTATCCTGTCATGAAAATTTCGCTAGGCATTTGGTCTCACCCATGCCCCACAGAATGAGGATAGTAATAGAAACAGAGGGTTTACATATCCCATACTATTATGTGTTTCAAATGGGAAGAGTTCTGGACTGCCACGAATCAGATGTGTTAGTGCACTCAGCGTTACCACCTCGTTACTCCTCTTTTTCCATATTTTCCTCTATTTTGCACACTGTCCTAGGTACTAAACATAAGGAAAACCAAACTGAATTTTCCAAACTCTTATAACAATGCAGTTGCTGAAATACCAATTGCAACATGGATATTTGCATATTATGCACATGTTTTAAATGTTATAATCGTAATTATAGTTTATGAATTACCTATTTTTCTAATCCAATGGAACTGCCAATAGTGCATCCATATATCTGTGAATGCCACTTAAGTCAAGAGATAATCTGTCATTGCCATTGTCTTCATCGTCCAAGTGTGCAAATTTATAATAATAGGCACCAAAACCTCGTCATGTGCTGTTTCTTCCCAAAAGCCATCTGCTTGTAGTTTATCTGTATGCCTCAGTTTTCCCAATGTTGTGTTACCTTGTCAATTTCTTTGTGAATAAGTTGTTCAATGACACTCAGTTTAAAAGTGTTATTTCTGTTTGCAACATAATTTGAACCCACATTAACTCAACTGGATTGTACTGGCAGTGCAAAGGGGGAAGGCAGATTATCTCATGTTTCATTTCAATTGCAAGTTTATTCAGCTCATACACTTTTCCCTGGTTTTTAACCCTTTCACCAATATGGACGTCATGACGTCCAAGTTAAAATGCCCCAAACCGATATGGACGTGTATAGACGTCCTGCGCATACATGCATTTAATGCTCATTTAATACCAATTATTTTAATCTTCCTATTTTACAATAAATTTAAATTAGTTCTATAAGGGATGTAAACGTACCCTTAAAGGTTTCTTTTTGAATTGTACACCTCCAAACCTGGATCCACACCCAAGGGCACATCTGCAGATTCACACCAAATAATATTGGTTTCCTTGCGACCTTCTTTTTCGCAACACACTACACATTTTCGAAATGGTTGCGACTTTTTTAGTTGTGGGTGGTATCCTTTTAGGAAAGTGTTTTCTCTCAACTATGAGGGCTGATTCTTACCCCCCCCCCCCCAGTATAATGAGGCCTATGAGTATTATAGTACTCAATAGGTTAGGAGCTATTTATACGCGCAAGTACAGGTAGATGAATGCCTTACATGAATTTACAGCTCTGAAAATTACTAAACAATTGTGCATGGTTACATCCAGTAGTATAAAAATACTTTAACATTTAACTATTTTCCGTAAAGAGGGATAGTTAGTAATAGCTGATTCACATCACCCATGTTTGACCCGCCACTTCCCCCAAACAATAGAGTAGCTAACATGCCATCTGTAGACCAGTACACGTCACTGCTACCTATATCCTAAACATCTCCTTCATAATCGCACAACAAATCTTCCAGATTTTCTACAGTAATACCAGAAGCCTGTATACATCATACGCAAGCTAATTTATTTGCTACATTACAGGTATAAATCATGGTTAACATTGAAATTTAACAATTTCAAATGTGCCATTCATTTAGCTCTTGATAGCTATAAGAAATCACTCTGAATACAGAGAGATTATAAATAACTAAAATACTGAGTGAAAACAGCTGCATACGGCTAACAGAAACCTTGGTTGAGAAACACTGTAATAACATGCTGACAGTGAGTTTTCTTTCCAGTGTAACGCAACATATACTCGTATGATTATCGTTTGGTATAGCATAAATAAACTTGAACCAGAGAAGTCGCTTGCGTAGCTATACATACATTGGCTCGTATACACACAAAATAAAATGATTCAAATATTAGGCGCGTTCGGCGCAAAGAATGGCTTTTGCTACAGTGAAACAAACTAGTGAAATTTCAACAGTTTATTAATGTAGTCTCTACTTTATTGTTACTGTATATTTATACTGCCTTTAATGAGTTTTAAACCAGTTTTTGTTTCGTTTAAATAACTTAATAAATACGGAAGATTCAGAATTGTATTTGTGATGCATTTTTACAGCATTTAACAATTTAAATGTCTTGTTCTGTTTATTGGGTATCCGTTTCCAGCCCCTGAAGGGTTTAAATGGCCATCAGCGAAGCGGTTAAATGGAAGAACAACTGAATAATACTACTTTGAACTCTCTAAAGTAAATAGAGATTACAAACAGTTCATAAAAAAACATATAATGTGACGATACACGTTCTGATTCAAAATTTTATGAGCCAGCTGGAAGTGTACGGTTTGTTCTCTCTCGAATTTAAAAAACACCTTGCTATTTCACAGTATAATTCTTTTCTCGAGTCATGTCATATGTTTACATTTCAGCTCTGAGTAACTAAAAATAATAGGTACATGCATACATGCCAACCAATAATGATGTTCATTACAGTGCTTACATCACGATGCATTGTTATAATATATTGTTGCTTTATTTATTTGTATTAGAAAAACTGTTTGAGCTAAAAATATGGGATATTTACAGTTATGTTACACACATTACTCTCTACCTTCTTCATGGATCACTTTGTGCAAAATTTAAATTTTTGTCTTAGCACAAATAGTATTTATTAGAAATGGATTCAGTTGGTGCTCACCACACATCACCTACAGGGAATGCAATATGACAACACCACAGGACTCCGATTGGTTGCTCACCTAGTAGCATTCAAGGACAAACTTCATCCCATTTGAAACACATAAGTTAATTTACTTTTTGATTTGATTTTACATACAGGAATAAAATATTTAAGTTAATTTAAAAACAGAGTAGAGTGTTTCAGGTTTTATGTATGAGTATAAATATCATAAAATCAAGTAAACCTTAGCAAATGGAAGTTATAAATGCATGATATACATTTTGTATTCCTAAAAAAAAATGTAGTTCAGGATTTGAACCTTTGTACGTCCAGCTCCTACATACTTGTCTATAACCGCTCGGCTATAGTGCATGTTTAGTAACTGAGACTCAATTATGACAGGATTCAGTAGAACTAAGTTAAAGAGATGTGTTCCATGACACCGTTGTAAATCGGCCTTGGAAATTATGTGGAATTAGAAAAATATAGCCTGCAGACTCTGCTCATTTTTGTTGTCAAAGGGCGTATATCAGAATATTTTGAAAAATGTACTAAACTATGCTTTAAAACGGTAGTTTGTGCATCTATGATTGAAGAAGGTACCAACTCTGGATCAGATTCCAAATCCTGTTTTCATAAAGCCAAGGCCACCGCTGCTTAAATAAATGTGCATTTATGATTGAAGAAGGTTCCAACTCTGGATCAGACTCCAAATCCTGTTTTCATGAAGCCAAAGCCCTGCTTAAATAAATTGTCCCCAAATCACTCCTATTTGTAAAAATTCAATATTAATGAGCAGCAGTCAGCTGATTTATGTTTGCACCCTTATTTCAATTTTTGGTTTCATAGTTAACTGGGTTCAAAACAAAATTAAACAATGTATGGACACAGTATCAACATTTTTATGACCAGTAATACATGTATAATAACAAAGTGACAAAATGAATAAATAAATAAATAATTCTATACATACAAATAAGTGTAGAATTGCAAAATTGCAACAAAAATTCTATATAATATTCTTTACAAAATACTGTCAACAACATTACAATAGTACATATAAGGAATGTTAAGTAAAATAAACGTTCATTTACACAGATCCAATTAAGTGAACATTTCAGCAGAAATAAAAATAGACACTCTATGGATACAATAAATAAAAGGTCTTGGCTTAGAGTCAAATGACCTGAAAATGGAGAAAAGATACCATAAAACAAAAATCATCTAAACACAAGAGTGCAGTTAAGGAGAGAGATTTTTGACTTGTCGTCATTAACTGAAGATAATCATTATTTCAAGTTACAGATCTCCAACCCAACACAAAATGAGCACAGAAAGAAACATTTTACTAATATTATATCTTCATTTTACTTCTGCCATACATGATTTATGCCTATCCATATACTTAACAAAAAATATAATTATTTTGAAAACAAGTACCATAAAACTTAATGTCTTATGTTCTCAAATATATAGTCTGGGAGTATGTTGCACTGTCATCTACTTTAACAGCCATTTGCATTGACATTTATGCAATATGACATTTCTTTACACCAGCTTCTGGCTCAAGAGTATTGTCATGCAAGAGGTATACCTCTGCAATTTAATATCACTAAGTTAACGCTTTATAGATGTATTTCACATCTTCTGACTAGACCATGGAGAACATAAAAGTTCTTGAAGAATAAATGTATGAGAAAAATGTAATAATATGCCTAAATAAATAAATTAATTAATAAATAAATATTTATGTTCATACAAAAATGTTAAAATTACTTTCTCTTGCAATTCCAGCAGTTTATGACTAGATATAAGACTAGACTTTTAAAACAATGTATAAGACCTATATGCTGTTCAGTTGCATGTTTCCTAACAGAGAGTATAATCTGGAATTTCTAAAAGCTTAGATTGCTGTGTTCTGAATGATACCTTTAGTTTGTTATCATTTTTATTATCCTTAATGATTTGTTGCTTATAGTATTTCAAAATCTGTATTGAGAACACAAAGAGCAGATATAAAAAACTATGGTCTGCACTCTCCCAAGATGTGGTAAAGCCAAATAATTATTGCATTCCTTCTAAATTTAGATTTGTTATCATGCACTTTAATAGACCTAAAAATAGCCTATGGTAGATACATTTAATAAAGAATATATCAAAGAAATAAATATTACAACTTTTATGGTCAATAAATAAGCCATTAACAATAATAAACAAAACTGCTAAACCGGACAGTACAAAACCCTGGTTTAAAGCCAATAAATAAATAAACATAAAACAATTGGGCCTGAATCAGTGTATATGATATGATCATCAGAATGGTGCAACAGCTTTTGTTATTAGCTGACACCAGCAATAGTAATAACAATGTTGTGTTCTTTCTTTCTTACTCTATTTCCTTTTGTACTGGACAAACTGATAAATTCTTTTCTTTTTACAAAGTAATGATATATAAACACTAAGGATCACCTTATTCTGTTATTGCCATATTTTTACATACTATCATGATTGATTTTGGTTGTATATATTTCATGATTATACTTCAATAGCTTTCCAACATTTCTTGAAGAATGGATAAATTTAAGTTAGAGCATCCTCTAAGGTTCCATATGTATCAGCATCATCCGACAAAGCCTTTCCATGATATTAAAATTACACCTTTAAAAGAAACAGCTTAATTTTAAAATTCTTAGGTTTATATGATTTGTTAGTTTTGGTATGTACAAAAACAACTACTAGAAAAATGAAGCAGCTGTGAAAACCATGTTACATGTCTCAAACATAATTTTTCTGTTTTTTGTTCCTTCCAATTGGGAATTTGGTACTAAATACTGAAAAATATTTTATTTCTCTAATAGTATTGCCATGGTTGCACACCTTTTAAGTCTTTAATCAGTTAAAATGTTCTCTTCCTGGAATTTATAAATAACAATTGCATTCTCAAGGTGTAGCAGTACATTCCTCAAAATTGTAATAGCGAAAACTTGACCTTCTTCTAACCGAGTGGGATGGCTCAGGTGACCCACATTCGGGATGTCTGGGTTCGTTTCCTGTGGCCAGCCTACCTGACACTTAGGTTTTGTGAGGGGTTTTCCCATGTTGCCAGGCAAATACTGGATAGGTTAATTACATACACCAAATTTCCTGACCCTTTATTTCATCTCCATTATCATTTCACATCATCACTCATCTGGTGGTCTCTTTCAGGGTAGTAGTGTTGGCGAGAGTCCCAGCCCTGCATGGGAGGATGATGTGCTACTGTTAAACACTTCCTCCTCCGGTAGGACAATCTCAGTTCTCTGAGCAATTTCTGGAGCACATAAAATTATGTTTTGTAATTAACTGAATATTAATTTGGATCCTTTGCTCATTTCTAAAAATGAAAATCAAGATGTGACGGAAGGAAAACACTTTTACAGATATATCTCTTGATTTTAAAGTATTTTAAAGGCTTTAATCAGCTTTAATTTAACTAGAGAAAATATGTTATTTATCAAAAACAAATGAATGTAATTAGAGGGTCAGGTTTACATTATACCCCATTTGTAAAACATTGGGCATATTTTGGGATACTTAGTTCCCATCTTCAACTTACATTGATTAGTTGATGTATTTGTGTCATCTTGAATTCTCTTGATAGGGACTGAAACCACTGACTAATGCTATATGCAGTGTATGTACGTGTTCCTTATTGAGGGGAGTGAGAAGTAGTCTGAATCTTACCTATTGAAATTGCAACTTGGTGGGATTTTAGGTTAAAGCTATTATTCTTTACATAGTCATCTGTGCAAGATCACATTCTAATACTATACAACACAAAAATCTCAAAATCAACAACGAGACTATCATATTAAAACCCAAAAAAGAAATTTTCCAGTGCATGAAATTCACATATTACTCTTAGGCAAACAAAAAATTAAGAATATATTTTAAAAAAAGACAATATCATTTTAGCATCTCAAAACAAAACAAAACAGCATACAAATTTAGTTTGTAGTTCTTTAAAGGATGATTTCTCACATAAAAGATCGGATATACATAAAATTAATTGTGCAGACTATGATTTAGTACACATACACACAAAACAGAACACTTGAAAACTAGACTAAAGCCAGACAATCGACATTATTATTCCAGAAACTGACCTCAAAACAACACGTTACCTGACTGAAGTCTCAGTATAGGAGAATATCTACATTACTTATAAAAAAACAAAGACTGAATTATGAATTTTGATCTACCATCACCACTTGGCTCTCACCAAGGTAGCCTGGGTTCGATCCCAGCTGACTGCAAAGTGAGATTTGTGGTGGACAACATGGCGCTGGAGCAGGTTTTCTCCGGGTCCTCCGGTTTCCCTTGCCAGCATTCCACCAACTTCTCCATCACATCTTTCCTATCACTCATCTTGCCCTCATACAATCATCCACTTCCTTCACTCTCACACCAGGCATTGGACTGATCACCCATCCTGGTTCTCTATCACAAGATCCAGAGCTTCGGCTCCTCAGGCCCACCTTAAAGAGATCGAGGAACAAGAATCCCCTAACACCGCTGTAAAGTGGTACTACTAAGGAAAGGATTAAGAAGAAGATCTACCATCAATGAACCAGCTCAGCAAGTTCATATCACCATCACCAGGGACTTCCATCAATAGAATATGAGATGACATAATTGTAAATTGTAAGTTGAAGATGGGAACCAATTTTTTCAAAACATGTCCAATTTTTACAAGTGAGGTATGCTGTATTAACTATCCCTCAAATATTTTGAGTTAATCTCACTGTTCAGAAACTTCAGTATTAGTGATAAGGTGCACATATTTTTTAAGATTAACTCCAAAATGTATTGATTTATAGAACAAATTCAAATGTTAGATTCTGTGAATTGCTCTATGTGGTCTGAAGGTCTCCTTTTGACTTACTGTTTTACAGAATTATTAAGTCTTAAAATAAGTATGAAATGCAATTGTTAATAGAAAATAATATGACTTAGTTCTATAGCACTTGGATCTAAAAGCTAGAGTTACTAATCCTTTATTTGAAAATATCCTAAATATGAAAATGCTATGTAAAATATTCAAAGCGCATTTATACTGTTTTAAAATTCCAGTTATCAGGAAAGGCATAAATTATATATACACATAAACCTTCTGTAACATTATGTCATGTGTTAATACAGGATTATTATACTGGCAGTATTATAGAGTTTCATTTTGGCCAACTAAGTACATTGCATGAAGCAAGAATTTTTTAACTCATAGCTTGTAGAACTAAGCAGAAACACTCTGTGTGAAGCTAACATATGGCAATTTGAATTTTCATTTGGTTTGCATTTTCACAGTATCAAACATTTTATCTAAGTAAATGTGGCATGGTTTCCCAAGCTGCAACCTAAAATAATACATGCCTCTAAACTTAAATGACTAGACTGCTCAAGGACTGGGTCACTCAGTGACAGTTTGAAGTATGAAAGAAACCGCTATAAAAGAAGCATGAATAAACTTGTGATGCTGTGAACGTTCATAAAGCTACAGATTTCAATTTCCATTAAACCACTGCACTTGTCTATTCCATTGACTTCAGGAGCACCATGAGCTCCTTACCTTATAAGTAGTTTGACCAGTCTCAATACAAGAAATCATGATACACTCTGGTAATGCCAAAAAAGTTATACATAAAATGTTCAATATCACTGTCACTGAAACCTTAGATTCAACCACACCCACAACCTATTTTCTAACTCTAACATTTGAGTTGTATTTTAAATGCAGTTTTTTGGATAAAACACAGCATGCGTAACGTAAGCTTACCACAAATCCCCTTCCAAAAAATAAAGTATAAGAAATGAATAATACTGTGCTATGCTAAGGGTCTGAGCAGGCCTACAAAACTAGCTACAATCACTGCAACAAGTTAATATTTCAATTAAAGTAACGAAAATATTTTTGTCCCACTGATTGTAATGATACTTTCAGTGTTTAATGTGGCTTAATAAAACATGGTCATTTTTTTCAACATACTGTAAACTACTTATGAGTACCTTCTCTATTTTGTAATGCTAAATAAATACTAAACTGTAAATAATTTAAAGGCTTTGGTAAGGGAGGTGTAGATATTCCAGTTTTTCAAATTAGTATCTAACACAACATGTGAACATGCTATGCTGCACATGTTTTTGAGTATGCTCTCATCGACTATATGGAGAAGGACTGCGAGTGGTAGAACGTGCTGGAGATCGGGTAGCATCAGACCAACTGCTTCGGGGAGAGACACTTCCACTGCTCCATGTACGGCGGCTGCTTAATGAAGAAGGTGTTGGAGGAGTAGGTCGATGATATGGAATTGGCCGCTTGCGAGCACTGAAAGAGTATTCCAAAAAGCGTACAAAGCATGTAATACTTGTGCTCTTAAAGTTTAAACTTTTAAAAAGTTAATATTTTTTTAAATACTGCACAGTGATTTTAAAAATGTATGCTCTCTCTATACCCATTCACAAACAGGAGAGTTGCAGATAAGACAGAATAAATGTATGACAAAGAGATTTATTTAAGCTGTATTAAAGAATTTGGGAAATTGGCATACATCCCTAAAGTGTATCATAGAGAATGTAATTATGCACTTGTAAAACATCTGGATACTTTGGAGCATAAATAAAAGCAAAAGAGCTCTTCTAAACCCATTATCTATTTTGCTAGTTTCTCATCTGCAGCTAATATTTGTACAGACAACAAAGTCATATACAATTTTTTTCTCATTTTAACCTGTAGCTATTTTGCTTTTTGTAAGCAACTTATTTTATTCTGTATTCTATGGAATGTTGGGTGGTGGGAGGGGGGGGGGGAGGAATAGGATTTGTACAGCTATATTGTGCAACACAAATGATTTTAACCCAGAAAATATCACCATTCAAGAAAGAATAATTGACTTCAAATTTTGGTTTTGTCTGTAACCTCAGTCTTGAAATGCTATTTACAAGAATGGGTGCAAATTTTCCAGTTTACTCGATTCCTTATATTATATTAACAAATATTAATATGGCTTAATTTGTAGTTTCCCTTGTAACTGGCACCAAACATATAATGGAAGTATGAGTTGCTGATGTATTCATGTCAAAAAGTGAGAAATATCTTCTTTGTTATATTTTAAATTTAACTTTTGGTTATTGAGAATCAGTGGCTTTAAGATAGAATTTTGTTTTTACTTTCTCATAATTGGTATTTCAATAGTAATGAGTATTCTTTAAAAATGTGCTTGTATAGCTACTATACAAATATAATAATTTGAACATAAATAAGATGATAATAAGAAATAATAATAAATTAAACTTTGGTATTTATAGAAAGTCTACTCATATCGGTAATAACATAAAAAATAAAAGTTTTAACCCTTTTTCACATAAATTTGCTGTTTTTAATAGTTTCATTTATAGATTAATAAATATACCCTTGAATAAAGAGGAATTTGATAGAGAATATGAGCATATTATTAATACTGCTTTAATTAATGGTTTTAATAAAGACTTTATACATAAAAAATTGAAAAATTTGAATATAAAAAGACTGTTAATGATATTTCTACCCTTAAAAAATAAAAGATGATTATAATTTTAAAAAAATTACTTACCATCCTTGGGTAAATAAACATTTTCAAAATTTTTTTGAAGTTTATATTGGAAAGACAAAACATAATTTGGAAACCAGAACAAAAGAACATTTTTGTAACACTAAGTATAAATAGACTGATAAATCATAAATACAGAAGTTAAAATTATTAAAACAATTAAATGGTCCAATAGATTTAATGGTTTGGGAAAAATTATTTATTTTAAAAAATAAACATTACATAATGAATTTTGAAATACCGGCAATCGATTCTGTTTTTAAGTTTATTTCATTTTCAGACTTTGGTAGTACTGGCAAAAACATAGTGACATCTAGTAATTGTAACATTGACGAGGTTGTTTGAGCTGATGATATGAATGAGTTTTCATAAAATTGCGATCCTCATCAATTAATAAGAAAATTGTCATCATTTTCTTATAAAATAAGTGAAGTTTTATGTTACAAATTATTATATTTGTATAGTATTTGTTGCTTCACTGTAACTAGCTTCATATTTTATGTATTTATTCTATAGTTTTTACAACCTTGTTCAATTTCCTAATATTTTTCAATGTTTTTTCAGGATCAGTATGTGAATAATGTATCTTCAAGAGAGCAAACTTTTAATTACACTGTGTCTCTTCTTTGATGACATTTAACAGTAATGCAAAGTAGGACAAGTATGCCATAAACACTTCACTGCTTTACACACCTTAACAAAGACAAATATAGTCGACTCTTTTAACTCTAAATAATTAAATCTATCTTGGTTATGGAAACCTGTTTCCTTCAGAAAACCCATGATGATTTAAGAACCATAAGACACATTCATCAAGTGCACTTTTTCAACCATAATACCTCATCTGGCAACACTAGACACAAGAAAGGGTGAAACTAAATATATTTTTGTGATATTTTCTGCATCATAGTTAAATATGTACACCTGATAAATTTTCTGATGCTTCTCAAAGTAAACAAATTTTTGAATTTCTAAGATTTTATTGTATGCGTGCATGTGTTGATTTACTTTTTAACAATAACAGCTTAAACAACTGCTATGAACCTTGCTAATATATATGATTTATTGAGTACTAAAGAAAATACATCTTGGGTGGTACCAAATATCTTGGTGGTACCAAGTACCTCTGAGCTAGACCCTGGCCCTTTTAATACCAGAACAGCCCTTACACATTTACTGGTTTTGTACATGTTTGCTCTTTTCTACTATTAATTTCAACTTTCTCCTCTCCTTTTGTAAGTCGAGTATCAGCTGATGATAGGAGCAAGAGCTCTTGAAACATGTCCTGTGAATAAACAGTGTGAGTGAAGCAATGTGTCAATATATTCTCGATTCAATTTTGTACTATTATTGCTTCCCCTACTGATAGTTATTGGTTTCCTTTTACCTACCTATCTTGCATCAGTTCAATACTATGTTCCTATGAGTAAGGACTAGGATACAATGAAGCACAAAATAAATATAATTTTGAGACAAAATGGTACTCAATGCTCCATATATTGCTAGTGTTTATCTGGAACACATTTTGTTAGGATCTTTCTAACATCCTCAGCTAAGGTCAACATTGTTAGGATGTTAGGAAGGTCCTAACAAAATGTGTTCTAGGTAAACAGTAGCAATATATGGAGCATTGAGTACTACTAGTTCGACTCAAAATTAACATTACTATGTACCAAATTGTTGTCTTTTCCTGCTCATTCCAACTTACTACTGTTTCACTCGGCTTAGTTTTTCTTACCACTTTTGATATTTCACATTTATACATCTCTCCTTTTCCTATTCCTTTATCATAGTCTTAATCCCTCTACACTTCCCATCAAACATTTTTCATGCACTTTCTTTTTCATCCTATTTGACTAATCATTTTACTTTCTGCCCATTTCAAATTAGATTCACAGATCCCCATGAAACTAGCACTTCCCTGAAATAAGTCTATGACAAAAAAGAATAAGAGTAGATGTATTGGATCAAGCTCAATTTTCTGTTCTGGTACATGTGCAATGAAAACAAAATGGACTGTTGCTATGTGGTCAGGTCAGGTAGTCCTGATAAGGTATAAAACATGCTTAAATTTAGTTAACTATATTCTTAAAGGCGCAGGTCAGTTGTAATGGATTCATGATCAAAATACCTTGCTTATCGTAGTTTTGAAAACAAAAATAGATCTTAAGGTCTTAAGTATAAAATTTCTCACAAGCTTAGTTATTTAAAAGATGTTGGTAAGAAGAATCTGTAAGAAAGTATCCCAAATTTTCATTCCTAGTATTATGTACATAACCTAAGTTACATTATAATCCAAGATATTTTGTCATTTTCTGGATTCTAAGGAGAAAATATAATTACCAATGAATGTAAAGAACAGGCATAAATTGAATACTATTAAGCCTTTTACTTATGTATAAATTTAAACTGTTGCAGTAAAAGTATTACTGGTTAAAGAGTGAGAGCAAGAGAATTAGGATTCTGGGGATAATGGGAGGGAGAAGTGGGTGAGAGAGAGAAAAGAGAATCATAGTGCATCATTATATAAAATAATAATTGGAGCAAAAAACACTTTTTTAACAATGCCACTTACGGTCTTGTTTCATTTTCAGGACTTTTCTCTCAGTATGGCAAGTTGACTTTTCAAGTTAGAGTCCCACCCTAAATATGTTACAGATAAATGTGTGTATTATTTGACAGCTAAAGATCAATACATCATGAGATTTCATAAGGACATTTTATGTGATACGTGACTCTATGAAACAAATCAATATATTTGCTTTAATTTTACTGGCTTTGTTTTCTATTTATTATTTACCATGTTTAATGGCATTCTTGTCCATTTGTATTATTGCTATAAACCAGGAATACATGAAATCAATGTGCAATGTTATGGAAGTTAAACACTGTAAAATTAACTAATTTATTTTCCATTGTTAACTTAAAGAGAGATCTACTGAACAAAAAATGCCTGCTCTTTCAATGCAGTGCTGATCTAAGGTACATAATCATCACTTGAATTTCCAATGTGGTTCAGCCAAATAAACATTTATCTTGGCCATCTAATAGCTGTATTTCAGAAAAATTCTGAGTTTTTTTTATACTTCCTGTAGCATTTGTTTATAACATAAATATTTCATTCTATCCAAAATTTGATAGAGCAATTTCACTAGAAATACATATTTTAAGGCTCCTTAAATTTAAAAGAGTCACTTTTAGAAAAAGGTCCATGTGCGAGAGTACATAACTGCACAACATAACTAAAAGATAAAGTCTAATAAATGCCATATTTCATTATTAATTGAACATCCATTATGTATAGACTTCTTCAATGATTTTGAAAATCAGAACATGTTCCGGGAACATTCACTACCTTTCTCAATTGATAAATTTATTAGTTGATTGATGGTGGAGGTCTGAGGTAGTGGTAGTGATATACACTGAGCTAGTCTGATGGCATGATTTCATATTTCATTATTTGATGCTATTTCTTTTTCTAATGTGGATATTTTCCCACACTAAGAGTTCAGTTAGGTATCTTGCTGTCCTAAGGAGGTTGACTTCTAGGATAATAGTTTGCTCTAAAAGTGTGCTGCTTTAACTGATTTTTCTATGTGGTAGTGATATACACTGAGCTAGTCTGATGGCATGATTTCATATTTCATTATTTGATGCTATTTATTTTTCTAATGTGGATATTTCCCACACTAAGAGTTCAGTTAGGTATCTTGCTGTCCTAAGGAGGTTGACTTCTAGGATAATAGTTTGCTCCAAAAGTGTGCTGCTACAACTGATTTTTCTATCTGTTCGCATTCAATGCACTGAAAGTGTTCTTTTAGTCTGAATTTCAAAACCAAGTGGGATGGCTCAGGCGATTTCATCTGTGGTCGCATTCAGTCAGGGTTGATTCCTGGCCAACCTATCTGGCCCATGGGTTTTTTTGGGAGTTTTCCTGGGTTGCCAGGTGAATGCTGGGTAGGTTAATTACATCCCCCAAATTTCCTGTCCTTCCATATCATCTCCATCATCATTTTACATCATCTCTCATCTGGTGGTCTCTTTCAGGGTAGAAACATCAGTGGGTGTCTTGGTATTGCAAGCCAGGATGATATGATCTTGGTAAAATTTCCTCATCTGGTAGGACAGTCCCTGGTCTCCGAACCTAGTCTGGTAGGGCCATTTCCAGGCAACAGTAGGGTGGGATGCGGTTGCTCTGGCCTGTCAGGGAGTTTCCAACTGATAAAGTATAGGAATCCTGCCCTCTGCACTGTCGTGGTTCTTTAGGACAGCTGCCCTTTGTTACCTCTCGCCTCATCCTTCCTTTTGCCCAAGTTTCCTTTTGTGTTGCCTATGTACACTTCACTCATGGTCTGCAAAATTGAGCTCATAGATACCTGATCAGATTGTCAGCTGAGTATGGGAGCAAACATTCCTCTAACATTAAAAAGCCTTTTTAAACCACTTGTCAAACTATAAAAACACTTTAGCTCCACTTACATTTAAGCGTGTGTTCCTCAAAACATGTCCTAATTTGAAATATAAGTGGAGCTGAAGTGTTTTTATAGGTTGACAAGTGGTTTAAAAAGGTTTTATTGATGAAGTTTCTAAATACTTCTATTTTATAATTTTGTTCCTGTAACATGCTCTAATTTGTTGTCAACTGAGGATGGGAGCAAATGTCCCCAAAACATATTTTGATTTTACAGAAGTGAGGTAGTGTAAACATAATTTATGTTAAAATAAAAGTGAATCGAGAAGATACTGACACACTGCTTCACTTACACTGTTTTTCACAGGACATGTTTCAAGAGCTGTTGCTCCCAATGCTCTCTAGCTTCTTACAATTTTTATACTTTGAATAACTGATGTTCAATTAATAATGTGATTAAGCTCAATACAAACAACAAAAATCAGCTGTAAAGTCGCAAACTCCTTACAGCAAGATACCCAACTGAACTAAGTACAGGAAAATAGCCGCATTAAAAAAAGCCACAGGATTGAATTATGAACTTTGAACTCTTGCCATTACACCAGCTCAGCAAGTTCATATCAACACCACCAGTATCAGTACAACTAGTCAGTTATCAGCTGAGAATGGGAGGGAATATCACCAAAACATGTTCTGTGTTTACAAAAATAAATGAGTAGTGTAAATATACCCAATGTTCAATTAATGGTGTGATTAACCTCACTGTTCTACAACTTTCAATTATTATTGAAACATATTTCGCATTATTAATTTTTAGATGAGTCGTATTTATTACACATCTGCTTCACAGCGAAAGTGAAGCAGATGTGTAATAAATACGACTCATCTAAAAATTAATAATTTTTCGCTTCACTGTGGTGTTCCAATACAGTTAAATCTTGATATATTTTGCATTATTTATGTTCAGCATCTTCCAAGAATGTGACAAGAAGACTTTCAACTGAAACTTCACCTTACTTGGATAAAATTTTATATTTTTTCTTACTTTCTTAAAAGAACAAATGACTAAGTTTAAAATAGCATATGTTGGAACACATTAAGCTTACAAATAAAAGTGCATCTTCTATTGTTGGTCCATGCACTTCTCTTAATATGGAATGAGTTTTGACTGATAGATTAGATAAATAAATAAAAGCTTGCCACACAAAAGCATGGAAACAAACATTTCAGCAATAAATATTTTGTGGTATTAGCCACTTCCAAGATATTCATTGTTGTTGGTTTGAGATTTTTAACACTTGATAAGTTTTAGTTTCTCTATCATGCACATAGTAGGTAAAGGTTTTGCTTTTCACCCAAAATTTTGACAAGATTTCACTGAAACTACCCATTTTGTGGTTTTTAAATCAATTTTAGAAAAATGTATGTGTGTAAACATCATAACTCAAAAATGAAAAGCTGGTTAAATGCCAAACCTGGTATGTAAGTTCAGCACCTTCCAAGAATGTGACAAGAAGTTTTTCAAGAATATTCCCCCTCTTAAAAGTATTGATTTTCTCACCAATGGCTCTTAACAATTGCAGATAATATACCATTGTGTTTAAAATTATTTTAATGACAAATGAAATGCATACCTTGAATTTTCTGGAAATGGGAAGTCATCTTCATTCTGGATTACTTTTGCTTAATGATAAGAGATAGACAAATATTACTGCTAAAAATTGTTAAAAATCATTAAAGCACACAATTTCCAAGATATTCATTTAGCTGAATTACATGGATTAGATTGTTAATGAATATTCCAATACTTTCACTTTTTGTAAATGAGAAGTCATTTTTTAATTTACAATATATATATAGTTGAACAGGGGAAATATTGTATTTTACCCCAAAACTACAGGAAATAAGTTTTGAAACCTTCTGAAGCCATAAAAGAATTTTTAGAAAAGATGCATGGAACATGTTTGATCAGTAAAGGCCAAAGGCATGTACATTTTTCCTTGGGTATACTGCTCATGGATTGTACTGTAATCACTCATGCATGTAAACAACAGTAGGTTTTACCACAGGTTTACATGCAGATTGTCATGTTCAAGTACAGCCAGAACATGACAACAGCCTCACTGCACCAAAACTTACAATCATCATAAACTATGCATTCTGGAGTTGCACTTAAATGCTTATACATACTACTATTTATTAACTACAAAAAAGTCACAAAGTGCATTACATTGGTTTACAATGTACATTCATAAATTATTAAATGTGAAATTCTGACGCTTGTCACCAAAGTATTTCTTAAACAGCGAAAAACTTCTTTCAACATCACACAATGTCAGAGATGTAAAGAATTTCGCTCTATCATCTGGCACATTTTTCTTTTTACTGATTTTCAAACTTTCACACATAGCTTGATAACCACTACTTTTGTTCAGAACCTTCAGGAATTTACCTTTCAGCTTTTCGATACCTGGCACAAGAGGTATTCTATTAATTGAATTGACTAAGTCTTCTATTATGCTTATGCTCTTGAACATTTCCAAACACAATTTTTCTAAATTTTTTAATAGCTTTGGGCAACACTCTAGATTTGTTGGATATGAACTTAAGATTTTTAGGTAGTTCACACAATATCGGAGACTTTGCAGTTACAATAGTTGCAATAGTCTAGTGGCAGTTATTTGCACATTTGAGGCTATGCTGTACATCTGGTATCATTCATACTCTGCATCCAGCTAACTTGTATTACATACAAGCACACAATTCTCCAGCATTTAGTAATCAGCAATGCTCAAAAATGAAAAGTTGATTAAATATCAAACTTGGTGTTCCAATACAGTTAAATCTTGGTATTTAAGTTTAGCATCTTCTAAAGATGTGAAAAATATTTTCCGGGAAATACCCATCCCAAATTATTCCTTACATGTAAAATATCTATTTTTTTTTTTTTTCCTAAAATGGCTAAATTTTAAATAAAATACTATATCTTTAAGATATTTTCGTGACATACATATGAAATGTATATCTTGAGCTTTCTGGGAATAGCTTCTGAAGTTCTCTTAATTCTGAATTACTTTTGTACAATTTGTAAACCATAAGAGATGACAAAATCTTACCATACAAAACAGAGTATATCTCATTAAAGCATACAACCTATTTTCAATAGACATTTATATGAAGTTAACAATCTCTGAAATATTCCTTATTAGTTTTTAAATATATTTTTCTCAAATGGAAAGTCATTTTCTTCTGCACCCATTCTGAACATTCAAAGAGAACAGAATTTTAAAACTATCGCATACCAAGCAGGTTTTAACCATTTGACTATTGTTTAAGCCTACTGTATTCCCCTTTACTCAGTGTACTTTCAGGAAAATATTCTATAAAAACAATTCTAGGGATGTTCATTTCGATTAAATTAAAGTAGATAGAACAAAGCCATTTAAGGACATTTTGTTGATCACTGGTTACAGAATCATGAATGAAACATGGTATAGAATTACAGTACAGAATTTCAAAGTCAGAATAGAGCAGTCCACTTTTTAAAGATCTGACTATTGTTTCACCCTCCTGTAAGCCCCTAAAATATAAAACAAAATGTGTACTGAAATAATTATTGCAAAAGCTTATCTTGTTATGATTAACATGAATCAAATAGAAAAATAAGCTTTAGTAAGACCTGTCTGTTGATGATAAACAAGTATATAATAATAAGCAACAGAAAGTCACATGAATGTAGGACTTTTAATGTTTTATTTCTTCTTTTAAGAAAAATTTATTTTTGCCAGTTAGATCTCTCTTGTAAGTAACTAATTTGATTATTTCGAAAATTGTTAGTGAATGCTCTGGAGGGAAAATAAATCTACTCACTTCAGATTAAAACAGTTATCAAGCAAAAAGTGTATAGATTACATTCCTAGAAATTTGTAAAAAGCATATTAATAGTTAAGATGACATGTCCTTAGAAAACATGCTGAAAATAAAAGGTTACAGGTTAGTACATTATTATAAATTATCTTAAAATAGGAGCTCTTGAGGTTTCAGGGAAGAATTCATCAAACAGTTGGCTACTAATATTTCATTCATTCTGTTATAAGCTTCTTCTTTACGACTATTATCCAGTCCTGTGCTGTTTTCTTTCATTTATATACCTCTTACACAATTGGCTCCAACCCCTGTCCCATATTAACTGTTTAATGGCAGCTAATAGTAAAACGACAGTCGTTGAAAAATGGCAAAAGTTAAACTGAATTCAAAAAGAGAAAAGAATGCAATAGATTTATGTGTTTATCAAAATTAATAAAATGGAGTACTTCAAACAGAAGAATAAATAGTTTGGGTAGCTCACTTGGTTAGGCACTGAGCTACTGCTCACAAGGGTAAAGGCTCAAACCAGACTGAAGGCTTTAAGCCCATGTCAATAAATTTACTGGCATGTAAAAGAACTCCTGCAGGATGAAATTCCAGCACACCAACATAAATAATATAACTCTGGCTATTGACTGCATCGTTAACCAAAAATGAAGAATGAAACTCTAGAAAATCAAAAGCAAAACTACTTTCCACAAACTCACACAATTGTTTGCAGCAAGAAAACAAGAAGAAAATTCTGGATCCAAAAATGTATAGGTATTATAATTTCAGTACGAAGTATAAAACTAAAGTGTCAATACTTAAAGGTGATATAATAATTGGTGAAGAGTAATTTTACTTTTGTAAGTTTTACAAAAGTGAAAATATTGTATGAAAAGTAGACCACTTGAAACAAAATAATCATCGGATATCTTTAATATAAAACAAAAATACAATTATGAAGAATTCCTGATAATCAGATTTGTAGTTATTACTAAGTTGTTTGCCGTGTCTATAGAATGTTATTTGCTTTTTTTAAAAATGCTTTGATTTATTTTTAATACTTTCTCATTCTATTCAGTTGCAGATCTGCTTATGTAATGTGCTGAATTTTTTATTAAAAATTCTTATAAATTACAGTTATGGTATCAGAACATAAATGAAAGTCTATGAGAGACCAAATATTTTATTTTAAAATGAGATTGGTATTTGATGGATAGAGTCAACATGAAAAATTCAATGCCATGGCCGGGGTTTTAGTTAATTGATGGAAATTAATCATTTCTCCACACTAGCCGTATATAGGCTAAGGTATTTGATGGATAGAGTCAACATGAAAAATTCAATGCCATTGGCATTGAATTTTTCATGTTGACTCTATCCATCAAATACCTTAGCCTATATACGGCTAGTGTGGAGAAATGATTAATTTCCATCAATTAACTAAAATAATGAGATTGGTATGTTTATATTCACTCCTAGGAATGGGGGGGGGGGGGGATTTTTCAGCCAAACAGTTTGACCCAACCAGAATTTGAACTTTGGCCTGTAGCACAAGGTACTGGAATATTACCTCATCAATATTGTATATGTATTAATGAAAAATATTAAGGATCAGTAATACATGTACACTATAAGATGCAATTGCATTAGTTTTATTTGAGAATTTGTTCAATCAAAGTTTAAGATATTTTCATTAAAATAATTAGTTACTTTGCTGCATTCTTATCATATCCAGGAGGTTAGATTTATCATTTGTTGGTTATTAAGCTCAGTGTTGCCGCATAATTTTGTAATATGTTTTACATAAATCAATCACTTCATGCATTTCCTATCAATATCAAGCCTACATATGTATTACAATTACATCACACACTTGCTAAAGATGCACAATCAAACCTTAACAATCCATGCATTTGACAACAAATTTTTCAAGTCAATCTAATTTGTGTAGTGTGCAAAGCTATAGAAAGGAGAACAAAGAAAAACGACAACTTATCAAATCAATCACAAAAGAATCTCTAAACAGAAATAGTATTACCTTGATTTGTTAAGAGTCAAGTAGAGTAGAAAGAGCATCACATTCTCACTATTCCAAGTCCTTTATTCCTTGCGCCTGCACATTTGGAGATAGGAATGAACTATCTGAAATAATCCTATTTTCCAAGTAACCTACTCTCAGTTTTATTAAGTTATACATGAGTCGTTAAATAAATACGACTCATCTATAACTTAATTGTTTCACTTCACTGTGATGTTCCAATACAGTTAAATTTTGATACCCTCAGTTTGTTTCCATTTCCTTTTTATCTTTCTCATATGGAGGATGTACACTGCCACCAGGGCTTACCAGTGTGTGCCCGGGGTCAGATGCCTATCAATGAGAAGAGACTCTCTGGATCCAAAAGAATATCAGTTTGTATCAATCATAAATATAGTGAAGCCCACTTAGAGCTCTCTCATAATTATCAGTAATAAGCTTGCTATAGTTTCTGACTGTCGTTGTTTATCTGATAAGTGAGCAGTGAAGTTTATTCTGCACTTCTCATAAAGAGAATTATGACTCAGTATATGAGGGTGGTTTGGTAAGTTTCGTAAAAAAAGCAAGAATGTTTGCTTTTTTACTTCTCGACATAGTCTCCTCTGAGGTATATACACTTGATCCAGCAATCCTCCAGCTTTTTCATACCATTGGAAAAATAGGTTTTTTCAAACTTTGAAAATACTGACAGCAACTATTCTTTCTCATTTGATGAAAATTTCTTCCCAAGAAAGCCAAAGCTTCAAATTAGGGAACAGGAAGAAGTCATTTTGGGCTGTCTGTTAAATAGGATGGATTAGGAAATAATTCAAAGCCCAATTCATGCACTTTCACTATGGTTGTTACTGATGTTTGGAACAGTGCATTATCCTTGTGAAAAAATTCACTTTTTTGTGAGTTAACCTTTTTTCCCCACTCAACATGATTTTCAAATGATCCAACAATGAAGCTAATAGAGTCTGGTTATGGTTCTGCTCTTTTTCCAAATAATCTAATAGAATTATTCCTTGGCAATCCCCCCCCAAAAAAACAGTGGCTGTCAAAATGGTATTTGCTTTCTTCTGTGCATTTTTACCAGCATTTGTTGATTATATAGAATAAAAAGAAGTATTTCAGAAAGTGGAGTGCCATTGTTACTAAAATTAGGCAAGTGAGTCAACCTTGTCCATGGGTAACCCTCTTTCACCATTACTAGCTAATCTGTTCATGAGTAATTTGGAAACACACATTACTAAAGTCTTTCCACATATTTTCAAATGTTGGCATAGGTATGTCGACGATGTGTTTGCCATAGTCCCTAGAAGACTAACCGAGGATGCTATAAAGTTGCTAAACCTACAAGAAAAATCCATAGTTTTCACCATTGAAGTAGAGCAGGATGAATGGCTACCTTTTCTAGATTTGAAAATCATTATAACACCAACAGGATTACAATTTGGAATATACCGAAAAGCAACACATGTTGACAATTACATTAAATGCAACCCATTCAACCCAGTACAACATCAATATGCAGTATTCCATAATTTAGTTCACAGATTAATCAACATTCCGCTAACAAAAACAGAATATGAACAGGAGTACGCTCACATACACCAGGTTGCCGAACTGAACAACTATAACACAAATTTCATCAAAAAACTGATCCATAGACACAAAAGAAACAAATACTTAAAGGACATTACTACGTTAAAAAAACTAGAAAACCCAAACACCAGATATGGAAAATTTACATTTCATTCAAAATACTTCAAAAAATTTGAAAAGATATTTAAGAGCTTCAACATAAAATTAGCCCCTCAAAACAAACACAACATCCGCAACTTACTAAACCACCCTCTAAAAAATAGCACACCGAAAACTCAATTATCAGGCATTTACCAAATGAGTTGCCAGGATTGTGACAAGATATACATTGGTAAGACCAAAAGGAATCTAGGAACAAGAATGAAAGAACACTTCAGAAATATTAAATTCAAACAAATGGACAAGTCGGCCGTAGCACATCACTTTTGGTCTGAGAATCACAACATAAAACAAGAAATAGAACTGATCAAACAGGCAAAGAAACCTCTGGAACTACAGATTTGGGAAAACATATTTCTTACGAAAAAACAGGACCTCTTGATGAATTTTGAAATTCCCGCGGTAGATGACGTCATCAAACTTACCAGGACGTTAGATGGCAGCACAACACCAAGCCAGATGCAGACACCGGATGCATCATCAGTCTACCACAGAGCTGACGATAGGGGAGAAGTCCCCAGAAACTAGTCTTCATAAAAAACTTGTAAGTGGAGAAAAGTATATACAAGGTTGACTCACTTGCCTAAATTTGTTGATTGTTTTGACTGCAGTGTGTAATGATGGATCCAGGTTTCATCAAGTCATAAATAAGCACAAAAAGTCTTGCAGATTGCAATTAAATATCACCAGATCTTGTGTTGAAATGTTGTGCTAAATGTGTTTTTGGTTGACTGAGCAATCATCGCACGAACCTCACGTACAGCTTCTTCATAGCTAATTCTACATGCAGAATTTTGTGCACTCATACAGTTGAGATGCCCACAGTCTCAACTATCTTACAATTTTTATTTGGCAGTCTTGCATTACCCATCATGGATTTTGTCAATAGCTTCCTGTGTGGTGACCTCAATTGGAGTGCTGTAGCACTTTGTCTTGGTGCTTGTACAATCGCATTTAAATTCATTAATCCAAAAGTAAAAGGTCTTCATTGATGTTGCAGTCTGCATGAACTTCATCTAATTCTGCTTGATATGTGGAGCACTACAACCCTTCAAATTAAAATGTCTAATAACAGAATGAAACTCGGTATTGTTGAAATTTTTTATGCAATCCCTTGAATAATTGGGATTATCAATCATGAAGCCACAAGGAATATGTTCCTTTCTTTCATGGAAATTTACCAGATTTATCAAACCACCCTCCTATCTCTTGAGCTCTCCTGGTTCAATGTGTATACTATGATTAATGGGTACTTTTCAATCAATTTGCTAAATTCAAGAACAATATAAAAAAAATTCATGGTGTGCCATACATGCAGAATTATAGACCAATTGATGCTATTTACATTCTAGTTGATGTTATTATATTCTCATTAAGACTCTACTATAGCTCATACAGTGAATATTTTGATGACAATGACTAAAGATGTTTCACAATAACAAGAGATTTAGTGATAATTTGTAGCTCCCCTTTTCGGTCCCCTAACCTAATTCTTGCATATATTAAAAAGTACCCAAGACATATAACCTGGAAGAAGGGAAACAATTATCCACAATGAAATTGTAAGCATTGTTCATACATGAATTACAGCAAGTGCTGAATAGTTTTTTAAGTTCCATATCCAAACTTAGTAACAAATATTGCACATTTTTTATTAAAATTTTAAGTGTGCTGTCACTTTAACTGTTCTTGATTAATCACACCTCTTAAAGAGATGATGGTTAATATAGTTTTTGCACCACTGTAAAAAAATAAATCCAATTTCAGACGGATGCTGCTTACTGTATTTGAGTAATACTTTGTTTTCAAACTATGTCAGTTATGCAGAGACATTACCCTTTTGCCTCCTATTCAGTGGTGTGGTTCAGTAATTTCCATCAACTGTATAGCAAAAATTTTGGATTTAACTGATTTTAGAATTTGGATCTAGGAACTAGCAAACAGATCCTATAAAACATAAAATCATTTTAAGCATTTCTCTACATCTCAAAGAGAAATTCCAACCTTTTGTTGTTTTATATCCCTATTTACCTGACATGTCCTGTGCTGTGGCATAGTGGGCTAAAATAGTATGCTTTAGATCTCTGCCAGAGAATGGCCCCGGGATCAATTCCACCCCCAGCAGGTGCAGATTATAAGTCCTGGGTATAGGACAGTGCCCACTCAGTATTGTGAGGAAAGTGAGGAGCTATGCTAGGTAGCAGCCCTTGCATAAGCCAACTTTCCCACTAGGAGTGCTAAGATGCTGACCGCAGCTCCACACCATATAGGTTGGATGATCGCCTACCTTTACCGTGTGTATGTGGGCATGAGGCCTGCAGTTGGGTTGGCAGACTTTGGCCCACTTGGGCTGTTATTACATTTTTTGGGGGGGGGGGGGGAGGTGGGTGGTTGTTAAACATAGAAAGCTTTCTCATCACAGATCAGAGACAGTGCAGTACCACAGAGTCAATGTTTTAAATTCCAGCTCTATTGATTCAAAGCATGCCCAACAAAGCACATTCAATATAACATGACATACTTAAGAGAAACATAAGCTTGCTCTCTGATAAAGCTAACCTGGTTTTCCTTCACAGCAACCTTTCCATTACAGGAAACAATGATGTAATTCTTGTATTACTACCTTGTTACTGAATTGTTTCATGTTATAAAACCATTTGCAATAACTGACTAATTAATCTTTTATGAAAATAATGTGAAACATCTCCCTAAATTATGATTACAGTCCAAATATGCCATGCAAATAATGTCATTCAATGATAAGACAGAACCTATTTGTGAACTCTCATTATGCTTCCCAGAATTGGCTCATAACAAAATGCAATGCATGTATACATACATTTTTGGGGAATTTAAAATTTGATTGTGCCACTGACATCTAGTGACAATCAACAATAACCAATGGGCAGTAAATTGGTGCAAGCATTTAATAATGCATGAAATGGATTCTAAGCTCTACTCTCCTTTATAATTTATCTTATTAGTGTTCCGTAGTGAGGGATATAAATTTCACCTGCTTTGTGACAGGTTTCTGTCGTGTATGATAAATTGCAACATGTGCGACAGAAAGAAGCAATACTAACAAGACTTCAAGGATTATTGTAAAATAGAATTCCTTTCAATTTTGCATGTAATTTTTATAAATTTATCACAATGAACATTTCACACATTCCAAATTTCATATTATGCAAAATTATTATGTTTTGCTGGATGATGGGAAGTTCTGTATTTCAATTTTTAGAAAGTTGAGAAGTTTGATGCATTTTTACTGGTTGCTACAAAAGTCAACATTTTTGTAGTAGCCTGAAATTTCATTGTACTTTCAACATAAGAGAAGGAAAAGTACATGTTAAAAATATTGTGACCATGAGTAACTGTTGGCCTACATCTGTGGAGCCAGCACCTTATCCTGTCCACTTGGATTGTTGGCACTGTGACCACGGCTGTGACCACAGCAAGGGCAATGGATAAAAGCATGCCAACCCTTTTGTCCAGCTGCCTGGATGCCCTTTACAACAATTTGTCTGTAACTTAATGGCCTAGATTAATCACACAAACAACAAACCCTTTGAGTATGTTCTCTGCAGTTTTGGAAAGTTTCTTGGCAGCATATATAACAGAAGCCATTCTCTTTTCAAAACATTCTGTCCTTGTTCCAGCGACAACATAAAAGGGTTATAGCATCCAGTTGAAGTCAGTTGAGCACAATTTAGCACCTATATGGCAGTAAATGGAGAATCACTTGCTAGATTGTACTCCTGCTATTTTTTTAGTTTCAGGAATGTATAGTTTAATTAACTAATAACATGTTATTATAAAAATGGTATTTCTTTAAGTATTTTTCATTACAATATTTCTTTAAAGACTCCATCAATCTCATATTTAACAGGAATAGAGATGCATAATTATCACTTAAATCGTTGCTTAGGTGTTTTCATTTTGTAAGATTTCTTTAATATATCATTTAGTGCACTAACTGTTATTAATGTGAAAATAAGAGTATCTCTGGAGTTAGTCACTATTAAATAGTACTACTTTTAACATTTCAGCGATCTATTTCATACGTATGCATTTGGGGCAATGTATGGAGCATAAACATAAAATAAATAAGTGAATAAACAGGGCAAGGAAGTAGTTATCAGATCTACTAAAATATACAGAATCTTTGGCATATATATAATGTGAAACAGGACTTTGATCTAATACAGGATTTATGCAAACAAATTACATTTTGGATTCAATGCATATAATAAAACTTACCTCAATGGAAATAAAATGATTGTAGACTGATAGGTGCACAATGTACAATTTAATTTTCATTTTTGTTTGTTTGTAGAGGCATGATGTAGAAAGGAAAACAAAAGCTAACTTCTTATGGCCTCAATTCCTGGAAAGGCCTATGGATTTAAAACTGTGTGATTACTAACAGGTAATGCAGGTTACCTAGGTTGAGCAAGGTAATGCAAAATAAAAAGAAAACTTATTAAAAAAATGAGAAACAAACAAAATTGTGCTCTACATGTTTTATTACATTATGGTGTACAATTCAATTTTACAGCTACCAAAATAATTTAACATAATGGAGAGGGAAAAAAAAAAAAAAAAAAAAAAACACCAAACATGAATGCATTTTACTTATGCTGACATACTAGTGCAATCTGCTACTACTAAATATATAGTCTACAGGCACATGTGTAATTAAGAGAAATTTACAATATTTCAAATATTTACAAGCATTCTAAGTTGGTTTTACACCAACAAAATATCTTAAAGATAAACATTTTAGATTTTGTTCAATGAAAACATTTAACCTCTATTCCAAGAATGAACCACAAAATGTTGTTAATTGATCAATGAACTGATATAAAATTGCAAATTTCCCTTAAACATGTACCTGTTGCACAGTGTACATAATGAAAAACTATAACTCATATTCTGTATAAAAACTGCAAAATGAAAAGATATTAACCCTAAGCTTTCTTAAACAGAAATGCAGCTTATGAAAGGTACAATTTTCAAAGAAATATATTCTGTATATAATTACAATGCAAGGTGTCAAAAGGGTGTAAAGAAAAAACCATACAAATACTACACTGCAAAGCTTCATGCAAACGCAGGAATAACAGCATATGAAAATGAACACTCAAAAGTTCAAAATAAACCTGAAGCACTGTGCTACAATTACATACACTTCCAATTACTTTTAGTGTTCTTTCATATGAAAGAACATTTGCAAGCATAGTAATAGAAGTACAAAATATTTCCAATGAAATACACTTAGCTGCTTTATCTTGGTCAAAAATATGAAATCTACAAATGGTCAGGTTTCATATTCTATTGTATTATTACTTAGCTTCTTCTTTCAGTACAACTTTTTAGTTTTCTCCTTAATGCTAATCATGGTTTCATGGAAATTCAATAATTTTAAATTCAAGTTTGTAATTTATGAATAATTAGATCTTAATTTCACTTGCTGCATAATTTAAACCTTTGGAAATATTCTGTATATAAGGCAAACAATTGAACTCCTCCTTTCAGATTTTCAGAATCTGATTTGTCATCAATTCCCTCTTTTTTCATGAAATATTCTCAATAATAAGGACTATTTTGAAAAGTACTTACTGTATAAAAATTATATTCACTAATTTCATAAATTATGTCCAAAAATACATTATGAAATTGGTAGAATATAATGTTTTGAATATATTGTATGTATCTGAATACTCTGTACACATTCTTTTTTTTTTTTTTTTTAAAAATTGTAGATGAAAATAGGAGTTGTGCTTTTGTTTGTTCTGAGACTAATACACATAACACCCAAATCACTTTATATTTGCACATTATGGATATTTCATGGTAAGTAGGTATTAGTAACAATCCCACATTACATTACTGGTAATTGTTCTGCAAGAAGAAAATTTGATGGGACTGAAAACTGTATTTATGACTAGTAAAGAGACAAAATCCAGCAAACTACTATTAATACAAGGTTCTTGCAGTCCAAAATTATGGTTTCTGGATGATGAAAAGAAAAAAACAGCAGTGATTTCATTGATAATTTGGTTACACAGTTGCTAGCAAAAGGTTTTTGCTATAAATCTATGAAGTCAGAATAACTGTCTCAACTGCACTGGCTGAAAGCATGTGCACAAATACACAAGCACATAGAGTGAAGCAATGAACTTCCCCTTTTAACATTATGGGGAAGTTACTATATATAACAATATATAGTAACTACTAAGAATGAGTAATTGTGATTAATTGAACTAATTCAAATCAGAGGAATTGCTTTATGCTGTGTTTCCTTTTTATAAATTTCCAACACAACTGTATTAGATCAGTAGGGCAGTTTGTAAATTATTACTTTTTACTACAGTGAAAACAACTGCCTCTAATTATGAGCAGTGCTGAAAAAATGAATAGGCTATTATGCATGTAGCTAAGTGATTTTTTATTACAACAGAAAACAGTATTTACTTGCAAACATAAAAGGGGAGCTCAACTGTGATCATGCTAATATTAAGGCAAACAATGTCCAATTAAAAAGACTTACCTTAAAATGTAATTAACCAGCTTTATAATTTTGCAATTCTTAAATGTGTGACATAAAATGAATGCCTACTTATACATATTATAAAGCTAGTTAACAAATGACAAAGCACAAATAAGACCTGCATCTGTACTACTATAATTTCATTAAAATACCTCAGTATTATATACATTAATGTACAGAATTTCTTTTATTATCCTGACATACTTCATTCTCCTTCAAGTCAGATGTATATACTTTCACCGTCTCCAGCTTGATTTCAAATAGCCACATAGTTTCATTTAGAAAATTATACACTGTATGCTTTTAAACAGTTTTATAAATTTCAGTCTTCCTGATGCTACTTAGGACTATTCTAAATCTTGCCTGTGAACAAGTAAGTTTGTATGCATAATATTAATATGTAGCAAAGTAATAGGTACTCAATTTTTCCTTCACACATAACCAAATCATACAACAGCACAAATACATCCTAGTTAAAGGATGTTAATCTTAGAAAAAAAAAAAAAAATCATGTGCACATATAAAATTCTGTTGATTCCACAGGCAAGCTCTGGGCTAATTAGCTTTATCTAACGACGACCCCTCTGTCTTGATGAATGAGTATCACGTGACTTATCTGAACTTCTTGACCTTGAGTCACTGCCATACCTGCTGGAAGAATGGGAGCGAGACCTGGAATTTTCACCATTCCTGCTGTGAAATGGAGATTTTAATTTATAAACAGAAATTGGTTGAACAATATTACAAAGAAACTAAATTAAAACAAAATCAGACATAAAAAAATATAAATATTAAAAACAGAAGCATTATTAACAGTGAAGTATTCTTCATTTTTGAGTTTGATTTATGAGTCACTATGTTTACACTCAAACTTAAATTGTATAATTGAAACGTTTTCAAGATCATTCGATCTCATCCTCAGCTGTTTGGTGACAGTGAACATTCCTCTTCTTCCACTACTACGGAGCTCTGATCACTCTGCCATCTGGTGTTAGGGGCACTAAGTTTTAATACTTCATTTAATGCCGGGATTTCAAAATTTATAACTTTATCACGGTTTTTGGTTATGAATATTTTTTTCCCAAATATCCAATTCTTTAAGTACACCCATAGAATTGGATATTTGGGAAAAAATATTCATAACCATAAACCATGATAAAGTTATAAATTTTGAAATCCCGGCATTAAATGAAGTATTAAAACTTAGTGCCCCTAACACCAGATGGCAGAGTGATCGGAGCTCCGTAGTAGTGGAAGAAGAGGAATGTTCATTTAGTCACCAAACAGCTGAGGATGAGATCGAATGATCTTGAAAACGTTTCAATTATACAAGTGAAGTTTGAGTGTAAACATAGTGACTCATAAATCAAACTCAAAAATAAAAAAATATATTGAATAAATAAATCTGGAGCAAGCAGAGCGTACCATTTCCATACTCTTGTAACTTTAATCTGTTTCTGATTTTATACAAACATTTATTCATGTTTCAATTTGTGATTCCTCTCTTAAATACAGTTGTGCCTTACTTTGAGACACTCAAAGGAAACACTCCTAACAACTTTTAAAGGAAAACATATTGTTAGTATAATCCATTATGATAGTTAATGAAACAGATTTATTACTGCTATGTATATTTAAAGACATGTGTAATACTAAGCTATTTTCTTAACTTTTTTGATTAGGACATAAGTTAAAAGAAATATAAATTTATAAATGTATTGTAAGCTTGATATACTTGGCTTCCATTCTAAGATTTATGCCATTAAGAAGCAAAAAAGAAATAGAATTTATTATTATCTTTCAGTTCCAATTATATTGAAAGAAAGTATAAAAAATGCAATGCTCCAAGTTGGGAAAACTGTTTAGGTGCTGCAATTACTATTTTAAATTATGATAGAATTTAATATTCTATTCTAGTGTGTGCTAAAGAAATTTTGTTTCTAGATTGGTTATCACTAAATAAGCAAAACCTAATTGCAGAAACTATCTGTAGTTGGATTTCTGAACTATGTCACTTACATTTTGATATTATTGAGGGACTAGTTTAGGAAGCGGTCGCCTCCATTATCAAGTGCCTGTGAACACCAGCAGAAAAAAGTAGGTACACAATTATTTTGGTTATCTAATCAGCTCTGCTTGCCAGCTCAAATAAAATAACAGAAGCTTTAAAAACAAAGATGAGGACAAAAATAAAAAAGTTCAGTATCTTAAGAATCAGAAAAATCACTTATTAAAAATAAATAAATAAATCCAGCATTGGAGAAAAACACACAAGATTGACACCTGTAATTATCTGTATAACTGAATTTAAAAACAGAGAGAAGTTAGCTCACTTCATCTCAGCTGGTGGAAAAAAAAAAAAAAAAGACAGAGAGACAGCATTTCTAAATGGCCATTTAATGTACATCTTATTTAGGCCACTCAAAACAAAATAATCACTTATAATTAATTACCTAGTTATCCGCCTCCTATCAAGAAAGCTAGGTGAACCTCGCCTTCGAGGTATTGAGGGAGAACGTGAGCGAGAAGAGTGGCTAGAATGGGCACTCACACTACCACTCTTGTGACTTGAGTGTGATCGACTCCGACTGCGACGACTTCGAGAGCTGCGACCACTGGAACTGTTTGAGCTCAGAGAACGGCTGTGGGATCTGGTACGTGACCTTGAGTGTGATAGCGAGCGTGAACGTGAATGTGAGTGTGACTGAGATCGCGTTCTGCTCCTAGTTATGCTTCTTGATGCTGAGTGAGACCTTGATCGGGAACCACTACTACTAGATGACCAGCTTTTGCCACTGTGTCTTGAGGTGCTGTAAAGTGAAGACACAAAATTATTAAATGTAATCATTATTAAACACAGCAAATCACATATCTGGGTGAATATTTATGTTTGATATAGTTATGAAAAGAAAATGTAAGTTTAAAATTTTCAAAGATTATGTCTAAACAAATGAGTATTTTATACTACATATTATTGTTAAATGGATGCAAAAGTTAAGCAAAATAATGAGCTATGCATAAAGCACTTCCTCATTTGAAGTGAATTCATAAAATAATGAAAAAAAATTATGGGATTTAATTTAATTTGAAGTCTTGCAAGCAGAAGATAAGAATGAGAGGTAAAAATTTAAATGTAAAGTTTACTTTATATACACTACAACTTCATAATTCATTTAATAAGGAATAATTGCAAATATGGATGTCAGTTTTATTACTTCTACCCTAAAAGCACTAATATCAACAAACTTAGACTAGCACACATATATCTCATTTTTGCAACTGAAATAAATACAATGAACAAAAGAATAAACGTGAAATTATCTTTACAAGTACAATAACTGTAAAAAATAAAAATCAAAGAAAAAGTTATGTACCTATACTTACGCATCATAAGAGCACCTTCTGAACCTAAAAAACAATAATATTTTGGCTTTTACAATTTAATTAAGAAAAACAAAAGCATATACACAGCCTATAGCTTTCAGGAACTGAACAATAGCAGATATAGATTTAAATGCAATTGCTGCAGAGATCATAGTAGTTGTGGAATATATTAATGGAGCATTTAAATATTTACAGATATAGAGAAAATACATAACAAGGGGTTATACTACATGATTCTAAATGCAGTCATTGTGTACTGGTTTTAAAACCAACATGCACTTTACAATTGCTACTTTTGAAGCTTATTTGCTCTGTATATTCTTGGAAAAATAACATGGCTTTATCAATGTGCAAAAGTATGTAAATAAAGAATGTAGTCTTGCTATTTATGTCTACCCTGCTGTTTTAGTTTCATTAAATTGTTAATCTAAATCATAAGAGGATGTCTTATATCTGTTCCTGAATATATGACAGTTCTGAAAACCTAGTGATCTCTCTCAGGAGAAAAGTCTAGGCCAGTATTAAAACTATAGATTTTTCCTTCTTAAATAAAAGCAATAGACTATGCTCAGAAGCATACAACAGAATTCAACTCCTGGTCAAATATTAGCTTATACACACTTTTATTACTTTTTTAGAGTGCATTGATATCTAGAATCATTTTGATGAAATTTAAATAAGTCATAAAGTTGATAATTTACAGGAATTTATCATATTCCATGGTGAAGCAGTTCATAAAGATTTTTCATCTAGTTTTGGCACTTCACTGTAATTTCATTTTGCCTATACTTTATTCTGTGAGAAATCGCCAGCTTTTTATTTATGCAACTCACTTGTATGCAAAACTGAGCAAAATGTTAAGATTTCCCTTCATGGAAGTGCTGAAAACAGGTTGTTGTAATAAATTAAACTTAAAGGTGAGTCAATTAATGACAGTAAACAACACTTACTTTTAAGTTTCCCGGAACATGTTTCGGAGGCTCCTTTCCTCCATTGTCAACCAGACATCAACTTACTTTAAATGTAAGTTTGTTTAGTGTCATTAATCGACTCACCTTTAAGTTTAATGAGCAAGATGTGTTTACGCCTAATATGGTTAATGTAAAACTGCTTTTATTTAAACTAAGAATTTTTTTATGCAACATTTTAAAAATATATTCGTTGCACTGAATAAAAGTTTATTTTTAAGTTGTTATTACACTTAGAACAATTATTCCAGCACATAAGCTGTTATTATTTTCCTTTTATATCTTCAATATTAATTTTTAGTTTCTTCCTCTCATTCATTTATCACATATAAATGCAACAACTATAAGAGTGTGTACAGCATCATTGGGGATGCTTATTTTTCTATTAGAAAGGGAGAAAGATATGCTCAATCACTTTTTCAGGATAAAATTGGTCCTTTGACAAGTTCTAAATAGCTGTTCCTCACTCCACTTGAGTGATGTTTTCAAACTTAATATATTGGTCTACAATAGATGTGGGAAAAAATGGTTATTTTTCAGTAATATTTCCAATCAAACCACTGGGTTCCAAATGACATCTGAAAATAACACCCAAGTACATTCAGTACTTACTATAACAGCAACATTCTCTTGATCCTTTTTTACTTCACTGGCTTGGACTTTTTAGCATAAATTCATGATTCTTTATTGTTTTCAAATGGATAAGTAGCAAGTTGATGCTCCCTATTTTTCTCTTAAACACACAATCTACATTTGCTATATATATGCAAATTTAGTAACACACTAATGTAATTTTGAGTCAAACTAGTGCTTCATGCTCCCTATATTGCTAGTGTTTACCTAAAATGCATTTCATTAGGACCTTCCTAACATCCTCAGCTAATATCAACTGTTAAATTTTGATTTGATGAACTCCTCGGAGGTGATAGGGGCATATATGTCGGTATCTTAATGAGCTTGAAGTTTGGATTCTCTTCAAAGATGAAAGGTGTCGAAATTGAACAGTTTCCCTTCATATTTCTTTATGAATATCTTTTTCCCATGTGGTTAATGCAGTTGGACCCTGAAAACTTCTTAATAAATGGACTTCTTGTTCTATATCGTGATTATCATTCCAAAAATGGTACACTGATGCTAATTTGTCGATTCCTTTGCTCTTCATGTTCCCAAAATGTTCTTTAGGCCTAATGTACAAATTCTGTTTCGTTTTGCCAATTATCAAGTTATCACAGCCTTTGCAATTTATTCAGTACAAACCTGTGGGTTTCTCTTCTGAATTATACGATTTCTGTGGGGCCAAAATAATATTGTGCTCTTTGAAGACTTTTTGGAGAAGGTATACAGCTCTAGGATGGTAGTAAATTTTCTGTATGAAGTTTTATCCTGAACGGGAAAAGAGTAATTATTTGTCTGCATTTCTTTTGTCTTTTGAATTTATCAATTTTGTTTTTGACCAACTCAACACTGAATCCATTGTATTCTGCAATGTGAACTATATGATTTTACTCCTTGATATATTGCATCTTGTTTAAGGGGAAATGACCAGCCTGTAAGTTACTGTTGATAACAGCATGCTTGTGCTGTCTTGAATTGTATTCATCTGATTTTATGAAATTTTCTCTGTATGTTTCTTTCCTATATATATTTATATCAAATTTTAGTTTTATATGTTTTCTGATTGGTTTCAAGTCTTAAGAAAGAGATTTCCTTGTGGGAGAAGAAATCATAGTGTTGTATATTCCTTTGCAAACTGTACTAAAATCAGTTGTCCTGCTGCACTGTGAAGTATTTTTCATTTTTGGAATATTTTTAAGAATAAGCACTCGCACTTATTTATACTTACCTTCACTTATTAAATATTAGAGCACAATCAATATATTTTTCAGGGCATTCATCCAACGGACACCGATCACGACGTCCAAGCCGGGACAGAGTTGGGAACGTGCGAGCCCGTGGTGAGCGTAACAACAATTGAAAAGACACAGGAGCCGGCGCCGAAGCAACATCTGGGGCCCCGGCTAGAAGGCTTACTGGAGAGGGCGGCCGACCACCTGACCGCAGAACAGCTGGAGAAAGTCCGACAACTGCTGAGACGGTATGAGCGCGTCTTCAGCCATGGTGATAGTGACTACGGCCGCACGGACAAAGTGCTTCACCGCATCGACACCGGGGACGCCCGGCCTATTGGGCAACCACATAGACGCGTTCCGCTGGCGAAACAAGGGGCGGTACGAGACATGCTGGAGGACATGAGATCCAGGGGAGTGACTGAAGAGTCCGACAGCCCATGGTGTTCCCATGTAGTCTTGGCGACAAAGAAGAACGGCGAGCTGCGCTTCTGCGTAGACTACAGAAAGTTGAACGCTGTCATCCAGAAGGACTGTTTTCCCTTACCCCGGATTGACGACACCCTGGACATGCTAGCTGGTGCACAGTAGTTCTCGACCCTGGACCTGAAGTCGGGCTACTGGCAGGTAGCTCTAGACCCAAGAGACAAGGAGAAGACCGCATTCTCGACGGGCCAAGGGCTCTGGCAGTTCACAGTTATGCCCTTTGGCCTCTGCAACGCACCAGCTACCTTCCAACGCCTCATGGAGTCAGTGATGAGAGGGCTGACTTACTATGCCTGCCTGCTATACCTGGACGACATCATCGTCGGGAAGACTTTTGAAGACCATCTCCAGAATCTGAGTAAGGTGCTACAGAGACTGCAGGCGACCAACTTGAAGCTGAACGCGAAGAAGTGCCAGCTCTTCCGCAAGGAAGTGAACTACTTAGGCCACATAGTCTCAGCAACCAGAGTGGCCACAGACCCGGAGAAGACACAGGCTGTGAGAGATTGGCCTCGCCCAAAGGATAAGAAAGAGTTGAGCAGTTTCCTGGGGCTGTGCAGTTATTAACGCCGCTTCATAAAGGGGTTCTCCAACATCGCAAAACCCCTCATCCGTCTGACAGAGGAACACCGGCCTTATGTGTGGACGGAGGACGCCGAAAACGCTTTCCAGCACCTAAAGGAGACCCTGTGCAGTGCTCCAATTTTGGGTTTCCCACAACCGGTGGCGCCTTCATTGTGGCCACCGACGCCAGCGACCATTGTATTGGAGGTGTCCTATCGCAGATCCAGGACGGCCTGGCTATTGAGCTTTAAGAACCTGGAAGGCCAAACATCACGTTGGGTCCAGAGGCTGCAGGAGTACGACTTCACCTCGTAACATCGTAGAGGGAAGAGCCACGGTAACGCAGACGCCATGTCCCGAAGACCCTGTCCAGAAGAGTGCGGCCAGTGCACAAGAGAGGAAGAGAAGGAGCGTGCCGCAGCAGTCCGAGTAGTTGTGGCAGTGCCTGCGGACGGCTGGGATAGCACAGGCCTGAGGAGGGAGCAGCTGGCGGACGCAGATTGGGGCCACTCTTGAGGGAAGTGGAGGCAGGGACGAGACCAACCTGGGAGCGAACCGAACGATTGCCAAACTACGGCAGCGCTACTACTGGCTGAGACTCCGAGCAGATGCTGAGAGATGGTGCCGTCAGTGTCACGTGTGCGCGGCGATTCGTGGCCCCCAGACTAGGAGCCGGGGTCGCATGCAGCAGTACAACGTCGGAGCGCCATTCGAACGGATCGCCATTGACATTGCGGGACCATTTCCAGTTTCCGACCGAGGCAACAAGTACCTAATGGTGGTCGTGGACTACTTCACCAAGTGGCCGGAGGTGTATGCCATCCCAAACCAAGAGGCAAAGACAATCACAGACTGCCTCGTGGAGCAAGTGTTCTGTCGATTTGGGATGCCGTTAGAGCTACACAGTGACCAGGGTACCAACTTTGAGTCCAACCCAATGAAGGAGCCACTACAAAGGCTTGGGGTGAACAAGACCCGCACGACGCCTCTACATCCCCAGTCGGATGGCATGGTCGAAAGATACATCAAGACCTTAGAGGAACACCTGAGGAAGGTCGTGGCCAGCCATCAGCGAGACTGGGACGTCAAGGTGCCTCTGTTCTTGCTGGCCTACCGCTCGTCTACACACAATACAACTGGGATGACGCCAGCCAGCTTAATGTTCGGCCGAGAGTTGCGCCTCCCTTAGGACCTGACTTTTGGAAGCCCTCCGGAAGCGAAACAGCCAGCGACCGAGTATGTGGAGAGCTTGGTGGACCATCTCCACGACATGCACGAGATGGCTCGCCAGAACATCCAGAAGGCGAGCGACACTGGGGCGCTGCCCGAAGCTCCAGCAGCCATGGCAAGGACCGTACCGGGTGGTGAAGAGGATAAACGACGTGGTCTACCGCATCCAGAAGGTTCCCCGAGGGAAGATGTTGGTGGTACACCTGGATCGCCTGGCACGCTACGATGGTGCTGTTCGGGACGACCAGCTTTGAGGAGGGAGCAGTGTCACCCGATCGTCGGAACTCCCTATAGAACCGGCCGGCAGCAGCAGAAGACGGTAGGCGTTCGCCACGCCCACTCATTTGTCTTATAGCGGTAAGGAGGGTTGGCTGGATAACACCACTGTGCCGTCTCTTTCTGCTCCACCTAAGTTCTCGAACTTACGGGATATTTCATCTCATTAAGAGCCTTCTAGATTGGCCAGTTGGCCCTATATAAGCAACACGTCGGGCTGGAGGAGAGTCAGTGCTTGGCAAGCAGCGAAGGAGTGCCGTGTTAGTGAACGGACAAGAAGACTGTGTACGTGCAATGGAAGAGTGTGCATAACTGTGAGCGTGCAGTGGAACTGTAACGGACGAACTGGTGAATCGTAATTGTGTACATTACTAAATCTGTGCAATTGGCAAGTGTTCAACTGTAAGTCGGTGGAAATAAAGAACATTTTTGAGTGGCGCAATTGGACTTTTCATTTCACGAACCTACAAAGTCACAGTAATTTCTTCTCACAGATAAATTTCCAAATGAATTATATATGCATACATCTTATTCAAAGCTAAATTATAAATCATTTACCTGCTTGTCTTCAAGTCCTTGAAAATACTTCAAAGCAACAATAAGTACAATGGCTGAACAGCATAAAGGCCAATAATTTCATAAATCTTAAACTGGTGCAAATTGTTGTTGTTTTCAAATGCTAGGCTTTGGCAATGAAGCCATTAACTCTCTTGCTCTCCAATATTTCTGTGTAGTGGATCCGACAGGTAGGAATTCACAGGTTAGAAGATGTTCTTAGTCATTTTCTCCTCTTTGTTGCACAGAGGACAATTTGGACTTGTATAAATTCCTATTCTGTGTAAGTGTTTGGCCAAATAATCACGTTCTGTAAGTAATCTAAATTTTGCTACTGCAGCTTTACATGGGATTTCCGGAATCATTTTTGGATTTTTGTTTAAAAAGTTCCACTTTTTATCTTTGGCTTTGTTAGATATTGATTGCTTTTGTTTGTTTTTATATTTGTTTTTAATTAATCTTTTTATGGATGTAAAGGATAAGTTTTTTATTTTTGTTCTAAATTAAATTTGCACCCTTTTTGGCAAGAAAATCAGCTGATTCATTTCCAGCAATTCCAAAACGTGCAGGTATCTACTGTAATTTAATTCTTTTCTGTAGTTTTTGAAGTTGTTGGATCATTTTTCATTTTGTGAAATTCTTTAATTTGGATTGACCTCATTTTATATGAACTCATTGCATATAATGCTGCTTTAGAATCAGAAAGTATGACAGCATTTTTAAATGTATCTATTCTGTTTAGAAGGTGTTGGAGTGAAATATGAATAGCTGTAACTTCTGGTGCAAACTATCATCTGCATACATAAAACAGCCATTTATCTTTCCAAGAGCATACTTAGTAGAAGTGTTGCATTTCCTTAGCACATCTACTAATGCCAATGTAAATTCAATGCAGCTTTATTGAGAAGTAAAATCTGTTCTCATCTGCAATGAAACTACTTTAATATGTCTACCTTAAACATGCTTTAATAAAATCTATTAAGGAAAGGTTGAAACAGGATGGGGGAAAAAAGAAGAATGGGATAAGTGATTTGAATCTAATTGTAATATAGTAGGTTTATTAGCAGTAAATGATACATTCATCAATATTTACCTCCGACTGTATGAAGATCGTGAAGAGCTCCGAGATTTTCGAGACTTAGGAGTTGACTTGCTGTGTCCTCGGGACTCTGATCTGGATCTTGATCCTGAACGTGACCTGCTGCTAGAATTTGCCTGCCGTCGTCTTCTTAGTGCCTCCAAGCCTGGAGAATGAGGTCTTTTCTGTGGATTCTTTCCAGGTTCCACAGATACTTCTTTCTTAGGAGTCTCAATTTTGACAGCTGTGTTTTCTGAACTATCATTCTCAGGTTTAGCTTTAGCTGGAGGGGAACCAGGTGGTTTAGGAATTGCACAAGTCTGAATCTGAGGCAAAGGTTCTGGGCTCTTTGGAGGTGACGGGAGGGCTGGAGGACAGGAGGTTGGTGGTAATTCAACAGCTGGGAGTTGAGCTTCTGCAGGTGCATCACTGGAAGTTTTTGGTTCTACTTCAGGAAGTGCAATTTCTGATATTGAAGTGGAATTATTTATTTCTGCTGCCTGTGGATTTTCTTTCCCTTCTTCCTCTTTCGTTTGGCTCTCCTTAATTTCAGGCTTCTCTGAACTTTGTTGCTCTGAAGAAGCTTTCGATAGTTTTCTCTCCAATGTTTCTTTGGCTTTCTCAGCAAGCCCACTTTTTAGTAATTTTAAAGTTTGAATTTCTTTCTCTTCTTCCTTTTCCTTCTCCTTTACATCTTTTTCATATTCTTCATCTTCCTCCTCACCACTAGAAGATCGTAGCCTTACTCTTGGCATCACAGCTGGAGCAGGCCTACGATTTCTAGATGCTGAACGTGATCGTGATCTGGATGTCTTTCCAAGAACACTTGGTTTTTTTGACTGTTTCTCATTGGTTTTGGCAACCTTTCCACTTGATGGCTTGCTTTCAAGAATGTCTCTGTATCGTTCTGGATTACGGTTCATAGGAGAATAGCTCAAACTGGAACTTGCAGAACTGCTGCTACTACCACTTCTTGTTTTGTGTCGTCTTTTAAGATCACTGTCTTTTTCTCTTTTTCTGTTTGCTGGACTTGGGGATCTAAGCTTTTTCTTGGAATCTACTGAAGCATGACTATATTTTGGAGACTGTGATGCTTTCTTACTGGCTGTTCTACGACTCTTGCTAGGTGATTTACTTCTGGTTCCCCTTTGCTGATCTTTGTTACGGGAAGATATTGGTGACCGTGATAATTTTCTTCTATCACTTCTACTTACAGATCTGCTTTGAGATCTGGAGTGTCGTTTTGATAATGATTTAGGAGAATTAGAACCCTTTGAACCTTTACCAGATCTATAGTTATTAACTGGAGACCTGCTTCGACTCTTTGAGAGTGCATGTCGTCCAGACCTTGGAGAAGAAGAATAGCGTGAATGTTTCCTCTTGGGAGAAACTGAAGATCGAGATGCAGTACCTCTTGTATCCTGCAACCTCTTTGATTTGTGATTTCTTTCTGAAGGAGATCGAGTTCGACTTACAGAACGCTGATGTATACTTCGTTTGGATTTTGGAGAGGATAATTGTGATACATTCTTTCTGTCTCTACCAGCATTTTCTATAGAGGATGATCTGCTGCCACTCCTTGTTCTACGACGACTTTCATGTTTATGTTTTGGAGACTTTCTATTTGAGGTCTTGTGATTTTTGGCAGATGGGGATCTTGTACGGCTTCTTGTTTTTCGACGATGAGGTTTAGGAGACTCTAAACCTCGAGAAGCTTTGGAGTCATGTGCACCTTTAACTCTTTTGGATGAAGGCGACTGAGTGTGACTTCTCCTCTGAGGGCTGTGTCTGCGATTTCTGACTGATGATGACCTGGATCTATGGCGATTACTGTGCTTGTTTTTTGGGGATGGTGGTGATCTATATTTCTTTTGAGATACCTGTGATGATGCTTTGGAGGTGGACTTCTTGGGTGACGATGAACGCGAACGAGTTATTCTTCTCTCTGAAGAAACACTACGATGCACTACTTCAACACTCTTCCTTCTTTTTCTTCCCTCTTTTTCCTTTTCCTTCTCTCGCTTTTCCTTCTCTCTTCCTTTTTCTCTCCCCTCTTTCTCTCTTCTATCTTTTCTCAATTCTTCCTCACTTTCAAAATTCCTCTTGCTTTTAGATTCATTTTTCTCTTTCTTGCTATCGGTCCTTACATCTCCCCGACTTTTGTTTTTCTCCTGTTTTTCCTCTTGATTTGTATAACCTTTGGATCTACGGCTTGCTGATGGAGAACTGCTATGATTCTTTGTTTGGTATCTTGAATTCTTGTCTAAAACATGAGACTTTGAATGCTGCCTGTTTGTTTCAGGAATGCTGCAAAGATAAAAACCAATAAAAATTAATATTTTTTGAGGTCTAAGGGCAAATTTAAAATTCAGAACTTAAGGGAAGTTATGCTTTTTTGAAAATTTGTCTTTCCACAAAAAATATTTTCATAGAGATAAATAACTGTGGTAAGTTGGTTCTCATAATTATCAGTGTAAACAATGCTTTGATATGTTATCATGCTTTAAATGATAAACTGTATTTTACTAATATATTACACTGCTTCCACTTTTTGACTTGAGAATAAATGCAAACTTAGTACTCAAAATTGAGCATTTAAAAGATTAAAGAGTACTTGCTCAGACTAACCTTTCTGAAGAAGAGTCTGGGGAAGATTCATGCCTTTTCTTGGACCCACTACCAGACCATTTTTTCTGAAGTCATAAAAAATATGCATAATCAAAATTTATTAATGAAAATTTATGAAAAATATTATATGAAACAATTTCAAATGCTTTTATATTATGTTAAGAAAATGCATAAAATGGGACAATACACAATGAATAATTAAACCTTGGCAAGAAAATTTTATAGGTGTTAAAGAGACCTTTTCTAAGGTTTCCCTGTGAAACATCAAGGTATACACAGATTCTAACTTTTCATGTTCACTAAAAACGTACAGCTTATTTTCCCTTTTTACTGGTAGCTTCTGAAAAAATGTAAGCCTAAGCACTCTAATCTTGAATACAGGAGACATTGGAATTATATTTCCTCACCATTGTGAATATATATTTCATGCTCTCTGAAATATTTAGTATAAATGAAAGATTTTTTAACAATCAACAAATATAAACAACATCGTTTACAAAGAAAGATAATGCCTATTTCAGTAAAGGATTTTTTAATTCCCTGTTATATTTAATAGTTATAAATCTGCTAATATATCTGCAAAACTATAATTAAGAAAAATTTGTAGAAATTATTCACTTTATATACATATGCTTTAATGTTAGCTTGTTTCCTATCCACATCTTTTGAATAGTTTTTTGTTTAGTTGAGAACTGTTTAAATATTATAATTTATTTACTCTTCTTTTTTTATTAATTTTCTGATTGTTACGTACTTTCTTTTTACAATGTATGGAATGAAAGAACACTTCAAATAGCACCCAAGTTCTAACAATGCAATTAGCCTAAAATGGAGAACTTGGGTTCTTTAAACAAGCTAATATTTTTACTACGAAGATAAGTACAACTTTTATTGTATGTAGGCTGCAAGTGATATATGAGCTGAAGTATGTGCTTATAGCTTTCAGGAGGCTGCTGTATAAGACTGTTCTTTAATATTTGTGACATGTAGACTATTTCTTCACAAGTAATTCTAGATTTGCTATGGCATACATTCACAATACTGTACAGGTACACATAAGATCACAGACAAGGTGTAGATGTTTATCAAATTATTTACTTTAGTGACTTGCAGTTGGCAGGTACAAGATAATTGCAGATATCCAGATAAATAAATGCTTCTTTTTTCAAGTCAAAATAGAATAAGATAAGAGGACAAAATCATAAAAACCTAAATGAAATGAATGTACTCTGTGTAAGGTGTGTAATTTTTGACCCAACTACCATTTATATCCAATGCAAATTTACTGAGGACGCATTTAATAGTACTGTTTTCAATTCTGAAACTGCTAATATGCTGTTATATTACTTTAAAAAAGTTAGCCTATTTGGAATAGTTTTGTTAATTTGTTGTTAGTGCACTGTTTTCTTCTTGAGTGCTAGATCTTTTGTTTTATCATTTTGATGTTTGCTCCATGAGTTTGGCGGTTAAGTCTTTCCTCTATGGATGATGCTGTTTTGTTAACATGCATATTCTGCTTTTCTTGTTTTATGTCTTGTGACTGTTTGCCTTTGAAAGAACAGGAGAACGGGCTTGGTTTCCTAAAACACTCCATTAGAAATATACTGTTTTACAGAGTAACTGGCAAATTTCTTATGCCATGATTCCAAGAATAGAAGTTCTGTTATGTTAATATTAATATATTATTTCTGTGCTGCATGTAGCTTAGAAATATGACAGCTAAGGTTATGCATGTTTGGAGGAATTTAGTAAGTGACATCCAAATTAACTCAAAAAACTATTTGTAGTTGGTTTTAACACACTGTCACTAACATTTTTATTTTTTCAAGCTTGTGAATGGAAGCAACAATATCTGAAACTAGTCCCTCAAAAAATAAAACATGTAAGTGAACAGTGTTAAAAACTGACTACAAATATTTATTAATTTATAGATGAGTCGCATTTATTACACATTGGCTTCACTTACATACCTATTATGAGGACATGTTTTGCAAATCATCGTTTGCATCGTCGGCTCTTATGCGACTACGCATAAGAGTATGAGTCGCATAAAAGCCGATGATGCAAACGATGGTTTGCAAAACATGTCCTCAAAATAGGTACGTAAGTGAAGCCGATGTGTAATAAATACGACTCATCTATAAATTAATAATTATTTCGCTTCACTGTGGTGTTCCAATACAGTTAAATCTTGACTACAAATAGTTTTTTCAACAGCTAAGGTGTTTAAAAAAATTATTTACTTAAAACTTTATCAACTATATAAATAATTTAACAGCTAAACAGAAGTACACATTTGGAATAAATAAAAACTAAAATGAAGCTAAATATGGAAAAATAAAAATTGAATCCTTACTATATACGAGGGCTATCCAGAAAGTAGATTACGTTTTGGAATAAAAAGTAAACAAAGTATAGGAAACAAATTTTATTATATACAGATGAAAGCCACACTCAAATACTACTTTTCGACATAGTCACCATTCAAATTAAGGCATTTATCGTAGCGATGTACGAGCTTGGAAATTCCTTCGTCGAAAAATTCGGCCGCCTGCGCCTTCAACCACTTCGTTACCTCTTCTTGCAGCTGTGCGTCGTCATCAAAACGCTGCATAGCCAGCCACTTCTTCATTGCTGGGAATAGGTGGAAGTAGCTCGGTGCCAGGTCGGGACTGTACGGCGGATGAGGAAACAACTCCCACTTAAAAGATTCAAGAACTTCACGAGTGACATTTGCCGTGTGGGGCCGGGCGTTGTCGTGAATCAACAAGATCTTAGAGCTCAACATTCCTCTGCGCTTGTTTTGAATGGCTCTTCTGAGTTTTTGGAGAGTTTGGCAATACCTTTGAGAGTTTATTGCAGTGCCTCTTTCCAGGAGGTCCACCAAAATCACACCTTTTCTGTCCCAAAAAACAGTCGCCATCATCTTCCTTGCCGACATTGTTTGCATGCATTTCTTGGGTTTTTGGGGAGAACTTGTGTGCCCCCACTGCATTGATTGCAATTTCGTTTCACAGTTCACGTGTTTCACCCATGTTTCGTCACCAGTAACGATGCGATCGAGTAAAGAGTCACCATCCTTATGGTAAACGTCCAAAAGGTTCAACGCTGCAGCCATTCGCTGATTTTTGTGGTCCTCTGTCAAGATTTTTGGAATCCATCTTGCACAAAACTTGTGGTAACCAAGCTTTTCGCTGATGATTTCGTGCAACAAACTTCGCGAAATTTGTGGAAAACTCAAAGAAAGTTCCGTTATTGTGAACCTTCGATTTTCACGGACTTTAGCATCGACTTTTTCGACAAGTTCGGCAGTCACTATGCTGGGTCTCCCACTTCGATCTTCGTCGTGAACATTGGTTCGGCCATTTTTAAATCTGATGACCCACTGACGCACTCCACCTTCAGTGATAATGTTGTCCCCATACACTTCACAAAGCTGCCGATAGATTTCTATCGGTTTACAGTTTTTTGCAGTCAGAAACCTTATTACTGCACGCACCTCGCAGCTCGCGGGATTTTCAATTAACGCAGACATTTCAAACCGTCACAGTATCTGAACGGAGCACAGCACGAACCTCTCACTAGCACGGCTAGATGCCGACTGAGCTGCGCAACGCTCTGACCCCAAGATGGCCACGCTAGCCCCGCCCCTAGCAGAAACAGACGAAAACGTAATCTACTTTCTGGATAGCCCTCGTACATAAGTATGTAGGAATCTCTCTAGAACCATGCTCTAAAATAAATTCAGCATCACAAAGAAAAATAATTCCTTCTATTAATACAAAATGTTAGAAGTTTACTGAGTAATGCAGTCACAGAAGATTGTTCACAGAAAACTGACAGGTTCTCAACTGGAATCAGTGAGTACAGAGGTATGTTAAAAAATTCCAGATAGAAATTTCAGACATTTCTTCACATATTAAATCATATGGAACAAACCTACCTAACAGTTCCTTGAATCAGAGTAACCGATCACCTAACACCGGTTGACAAACACAGATTTCATTACAATAAAAACATTGGCTTTTTTCAAATTCTGTTTTTTCAACTTCTCAAGTTTTACCACTTTCATGGTGTTAAGGGATTCTTCTTCCTCTGCCCTTTATGCCTTTAGGCATCGGGTTGAGGAACAGAAACTCTGGATCAGATAGGCTGGAGTGGGTGATTGCTTGATGCCTAGTATGAGAATAAGGGAAGTAGATTACACAATGGAGGCAAAATTAATGAAATAAATGATAATGGAGCAATTGGTGGAATGATAGCGGGGGAAGCCAGAGATCCTGGAGAACACCTGTCCCTGTGATGTGTTGTCCACAAATTTTACATGTGGTCACCTGGGATTGTATCCAGGCTGCCTTGGTGAGAGTCAAGCAGTCTAACAGCTTGGTCACAGCACAGCACCAATTTTTAAATTATTACTATAAAAAATACTTTGAGAAATGAAACTCAAACAAGTTTAACAAAAACCAAAAATTCAACTTCAGCTGCATCTAAAAGAAGATTTAGTTAAGTTAAATGCTGTGTGTTTGGAGGAATTTAGTAACAGTGACGTCAAAATTAATATAAAAATTATTTGTGGTTGGTTTATTGACACTCGTCACTTACTTTTTCATATATTTATGAGAGACTAGTTTCAAAGGCCCTGGCCTCCATTTTCAATCTCTTCCCAACTGGCATCTGTTGTTATCTGCTCTCTCTGGTGGTGGAACTATGAACTTTTATGTCAAATTATCTACTGGCGGGATTTCAAAGTTCATTACGCGATCCTTATTTTTCCAGATGAATATGTTCTCCCATGTTGTCAATCTATTTTGGTTTATCACTCCTTTTAATAATTTTGGATTTGGATCAATGTCATGGTTTTCATTCCAAAAATGAAATGCTACTGCTGACTTGTCTTCTTGTTTCAATCTGATGTTTCTAAAGTGTTCTTTGACTCTGGTTTTTAAATTTCTTTTTGTTTGACCTATGTAGCATTTTTCACAATTCTTACAATTTATTTGGTATATTCCAGATTTGTTACCTGAAGGAATTTCATCTTTTGTTTTTGAATTTAGTAATTTTAAAATTGAGTATCTATTAGTAGGTGCCAAGATGATATTTTGTTCCTTGAATATCTTTTTAAATTTATTAAATGTTTTTGGATGATATGTGAATGAACTGAATATGCTGTTGCTTTCTTTTTCTTTAATCAATGTGGTTGCTTCCCCTAATGGTTTTCTTTAGTTTAGATTTTCTAATTTTCTTCAACACCAAACTTTTGTTGTATCCGTTTTCTTCTGCTATGTGTATTATTGCTTTTTGTTCCTTGAAATATTCTTCTTTTTCCATGGGTATGTTGACTAGTCTGTGTGTAAGGCTGTTTATTATTGCATGTTTATGTGTAATTGGGTTGTGGCTATTATTTTTTATATAATTTTCTGAATGTGTTGGCTTCCTGTAAATTCCAAATTTTATTTTTGTATCATTCCTGATGATATTTAGATCCAAGAAAGGTAGTTGTCCATTGATTTCCTTTTCTATTGTGAATTTGATAGTCCTTTCTTGCAGATTGAGTAATTTTAATGCATCATCTAAATGTTTACTTGGTACAATTGCAAAGATGTCGTCAACATATCTATACCAAACCTTGAAGATCAATGGGAAGGACTTTTTAATTTGTGTTTCAAATGCACTCATAAATAAGTTAGCCAAAAAAGGTGAAAGTGGATTGCCCATTGATAATCCTGATTTCTGCTTGTAGTGTTTTCCATTAAAGCTAAAGAAGTTTTGTTCAATGCATATTTTTGTTAGAGAAATATATTCTCCTGCTTCTATTGCTTCCATATCAATTGTAGCTAGCCATTTTTTTAACACAGTCTGCAATTTTTCTGTTGGTATGCTTGGAAATAAAGATGTGACATCAAATGAAACCAGTCTGTCATTTTTGTCCAAATTTATATCTTTGATTTTTTCTACTAAATCTAAAGAGTTTCTTAAATTTGCACTTTCAAATTTTGGAAAACTATTAAATTTACTTAGTAACCATTTGGCCAAATTATATGTGGGGGCATTTATGCTGCTAGTAATAGGTCTCATGCCTTTCCCTGTTTTATGAATTTTTGGCAGCCCATATACTCTTGGTAATGTTGGATTATCTACTTTAATTTTGTACAATTCTTTTTTGTTGATTATTTTGCTCTCTTTTAGCGTTTTATTTGTGATTTCAATGGAGTACTTTAATGGATTAGTTTCTACTTTTTGGTAATTACTGTCTTCTAACAAATCTTCCATCCTCTTTGTGTATTCTTCTTTTTCCAGAATTACTAGTTTATTTCCCTTGTCTGCTTTAGTATAAATAACCGGTTTCTTTTTAAGAGCTTTTATGATTTGGTTACTAAAATTCTTTTTCTTTTCATTTTTAATCTCTTCTACTATTTTGGAGCATTTGTTTTTTACTGTGTTTTTACTTTCTTCATTAAGTGTTTGTGTAGCAATTTGGATGTCAGCAATGTAATCTTCAATTTGGTTGGAATAATCTACACATGTCTTTAAACCTAGATTCAGCATATTCAGTTCTGTTTTTGTAAAATTTTGGTTTGATAGGTTTACCACATTGTTTAGATGATCTTTTAGGTTATATTTGTCTTTTTTATTTATCTTTTTAAAAGTGCCTGCTTTCTGGCATAAATTTTTTAATTTATTCTTTAACTTTGCTGTTTTTGTCTTCATTTTTCTATTAAGATATGCTAATAAATTGTTTTCAAAATTTTCCCAAAATATACTTCCTAATTGTTTGGTAAGTTTTTGATGCAAATTGTACAATTTTATTTCTAGCCTGTTTTTATTTCTATAGTGTTTATTCTTTTCTCCAATTAATACTTTTCTCTCTGCTGCTTTTTGTTGTCTACTATTTTTATCAAATTTTACTACTTTTCTTACGAAATTAGGTACTACTTTTTTCTTGATACATAAATTTATGAATCTTATGTCCGCTGCAATTTTTCTTCTTTTTTCCTGTAAAGGTCAAACAAAAAGAAATTTAAAAACCAGAGTCAAAGAACACTTTAGAAACATCAGATTGAAACAAGAAGACAAGTCAGCAGTAGCATTTCATTTTTGGAATGAAAACCATGACATTGATCCAAATCCAAAATTATTAAAAGGAGTGATAAACCAAAATAGATTGACAACATGGGAGAACATATTCATCTGGAAAAATAAGGATCGCGTAATGAACTTTGAAATCCCGCCAGTAGATAATTTGACAAAAAAGTTCATAGTTCCACCACCAGAGAGAGCAGATAACAACAGATGCCAGTTGGGAAGAGATTGAAAATGGAGGCCAGGGCCTTTGAAACTAGTCTCTCATAAATATATGAAAAAGTAAGTGACGAGTGTCAATAAACCAACCACAAATAATTTTTATATTAAGTTAAATGCTGCTAATGTGTCAATATAAAGAGCATAAGGGGAAATATTAAGATTATTGAATAAAAGTGAAACTTCAATTTAAATAGCTAATAAAACAGGTGCAGATCATCAACTGACACACCTATGGAAATTTACAAAGTATCAGGTTGCACAACTCTTAAGTTTGAGACCAATTTTATTTTCATCTTGAAAATGAATATTCGTAACAAATCCAGAATGTTCACAATAGAGATCTTTAACAAAACTAAAAAGTTAAATATAGAAGATCAAAGAGGGAGAATTTAAAGAATTAAGTAACTATGGAAATTTACAAAGTATCAGGTTGCATAACTCTTAAGATTGAGACCAATTTTATTTTCATCTTGAAAATGAATATTTGTAACAAATCCAGGAAGTTGACAATAGAGATCTTTAACAAAACTAAAAAGTTAAATATAGAAGATCAAAGAGAATTTAAAGAATTAAGTAACTATGAAAGTATAAATTTTTTGTTTTTTTGTTTTAATATCCATCTCTTGACATGACTTTGTAACATATTAGATTTAACAAATTAAATAAAATAAAAAAATAAAAAAACAACTCCCATTATTGTAGCCTTTTTGTGCCAGCTAAGAGGTGATGTTGAAAACTCCACTTTGTTTGCTGCAAACAATTAATAACATGTACCTTCTTTTTCATGCATTGCTGGGCCAGGAAAAAGTTTCATATAAATGTAAAAGTTTAGTTTGAAGTACAATATTATCGTATGGTTCAGATTATGTAGTATAGATTTTATAACCTTAAGAATTTTCTTTTACTAAGACGGTCATTTGGAAATTTCTCAGAATGTAGTGCAAACTATGCCACAAATGTTTGAAATTGTTATTATTTTTCAAAATAATCTCACTTCGTATCAATGTACTCGGACTGGCAATACTCTGTGGTTTTTATTACATCAAGAAAAGACAGATTCCTCCAGTTCTGAAAAATACACTCATGTGATAATTTGTTCATCAATTTTATTTTCCATCAAAGAACTTTCACCAATCAGGGAACAGGTGGAAGTGTTTATAGAGCTAAGTCCGAGGAATAAGGGCAAATCCTGCACAAGTTTATTGATTTTTGACATTGCAAAAACACATGTTTGAGTATTAATAGAAGATTCTTCCTTCCTTGCAAAACCTTGTGCTTTCTCCATTGTTCTTTCTTTGAATGGTTCAGATGATCAGCATAATATACTCTGGTGACAGATTTTCCAGGAGAAAGACAATCAATTTGCAGTGCACCTTGTCATCCCAATGACCTTGAAAACCAATGACTTTGCTGCCATTTTTACTTGCTTTGCTTTTTTGGTGCTGAAGAATCTTGATGCTTCCATGGCTTAGGTTGCTATTTGTTAATGTAAAGTTGCCAAGTTTCATCATTTATTACAAAGGCATGAAGTTGGTGGAATCTATTTGAAAATGAACCAAATTTTGCTCAGACCATGATTTGCTTTTGATCAAGAGCCAGCAGTTGCTGCACTAATTTGGCAGATAATTTCCTTAAATGCATGTCATACAGGATTTTAGCAATTCCTGACATTTTTATTCAGCAGTCCTGTAGAACCATGTAACAAACTTATTGATGATTTCTGTTTTCCTGCTGCACATGTCATTTTGCAAGATTTTATGACTTGAATTTCATGGTCTACTTGGAAATGGCTGAAAATGGTGATGCAAAATCTCCTATTTCTTACTTTATTGCACAAATACTTCTAAGATGACTGACTTTTAAAACAAAACTGTTTTAGAAATGCTGCTGCAATTTATGAACTACTACTAGGCATTTTCAAATAATCTTTGTACCATTTCTTCATGTGATATCTTCTGAGATACCAGATATCATGAATGCTTCTCTTACTGTAATGTGGCTTATAAAATTAGATTTCAACCACCAGGTTTTGGATGTCTCATTGATATGCAATCTTTATTCCTTTAGAAACTTCTGTCGGAAAATGGTAGAAATAAACCAATGTCTACTTCCCCCGTCGACAACAGGTGATGATGTAAGGAAGATCCTAACGAAACACGTTCTAGGTAAATATTAGCAATAAATTGAGCATTGAGTATTAGTTCGACTCAAAATTATATCAATGTCTGCTATTCAGCTATTTCATCCATTAGAAATGTAAAGATGTCATGTATCTCAGGCTGTAAAATAATTTTATACAAATGACAATCCAACTATGCAAACATGGTAGAAGCTAATAATTGCTATGTCCAGATGCTTAAGGCTTGGAAAAGTTGGTAATGAAGAGACAAAATCCAAAGCTAATTGGAAATACATAGAAAAGAGCAGACAAATGATGATTGCAACATGTAATTCATGGGACATTTATTTTGCTGAAACTAACATAAGAAATGCAAGGTGAAACTGGAAATTTAAGAGGACACGAACAGAAAGGAGGAAAAATACTGACTATATATATTTTTTTTACCTTTAATATCTGAGGTCATACCATAACTTAGTCTTTGGAACAGCTGCCCATTGGCAATGATGTTCACTCATTTGCTATTCTATTAATTTTTGTGTTTATCTACAGACTTCTTAATAAAAGAATGCTCCAGCTGAGAGTCTTACCCTGACTTATGGATTTAGTAGCCAGCAGGCTAACCATCAGACCCCTGAGGCAGTCACTTAAAATAATTAGCATTTTCATAATCTTCTATGATTATAGTTTTGTAGATAACACTTTAATTTTTGGGTTTTAATATAACTATATTAAGATCATTCATATACAGCAGCCCGTTCCTTACAAGAGATGAAAAATGGCATGATGAGCTGTCCTATTTAAAAAAAAAATGGTTGCACACCATTATGTTTATTCATTTTGGAATACAAACGATTGAGAAAATTAGTACTTATGTAACTGGAAGTGAAGCATTACATTGAACACATTATATTTCCACAGGGTTGCTAAACATTTACTTGTATTTGCTGTCTCACTTGACTAATATTTGTTTAGTAATTAAGTAATTAAGTAACTTTATTGTCCCAGTTTATGAGAATATAAACAACACACTGAAAATTAAATCAATAAAATTATTTATAAACCTTAAGGAGGGCTAGTAATAATATGGTAACTTACAATAAAGAGGTTATATTAGTAAATAGGAACTATAAACTGAGTAACAATAAAATTAACATAGAGCAACACATTCTTATAATATTATGACAAAGCTCTACAATATTTTTATTAAAAATGGAAGAAAGAAAACAACAACAATCAAGGAACAATTATTAATCTCTTTCCTGAGCATGATTCTGTGGACCAAAGAATTCATTCAATCATTAAGAGAGTAAAAACTTGAATTTAGACGAATTATTTGGTTTTAGCTTAAATTATAAAACTTGTTGAATTAATTCTATAAAGGTGCAAGCACAATTAATACACGAAGGCTTGGTTCTTAAAATTCTGCTCTAATTGATGACAAGAACAATGTTCACTTACAACTACAGCCAATTAAAACAATTACATACCCTAATTGCCTGGCCATTATCTTGAATATTTAAAGTCTATTTCAACTTAAATTAGGCAAATCCTTTATATAAATGTAACAAACTGCCCTGGCAATTAGCTGTACTTGCTCCTCAAAATATTACTAGAACAGAGTTGTTCTATGGGTTCCTATATTTCAACTCTACAAGGCAAATCAATTTATTTGGACTTTCCTAAAAGCCAATTTGAGCTGATAACATCAAAGTTTAAGAGTGAGTTTCTATTTGTATTAACTGGCAGTAAAGTAGCTACCTTGATGAAGCCAAGTCTACTCCTACCTTAACAATTGAAATTGATGATTTTGACAGAAGGTAAAATAAATACTCATTTATTTTGACTTTATTTCCATACTATAGAATGAAATAAAGCATATCATTTCTTTAAAAGATCACAAGAAAGCAACATTCAATAACAGTTAATTTAATGAATCATTCGCAATGAGGAGTCATTGAAATCACAGAAATCTTGCCTCCAACCCATGCAGAACTCAGGATTTGCAGAGGATAACAGCCAACAGTGAGAAAAAATATTTTTATCTCCTCCCAGAGCTAATTGAGGCATGACTCTTACACCCAATAACAGTCTTGCTGAATGAAATGTTAAAAGTAAAGGAACTACTTTGTTGTTGCAAATATTCAGTTGCATTTCTTCAGGTCAGCAGCAAATATGAAAATATATGTAAACTATAGTGTTAGTGCATCCTTCTCTTCTTGACAAATTGTTTCACAGTGAATCTGTGGACCTATGGAAAATAGTTGCTATGTATTTCATTATTGGCCCCATGGAACAATCTATATATTTGAAACTTGATTTTGCGATAGTTAAGATATACTTATACCTTAACTATCTTAACTATGGTCTCAACTTTGGTAACTATATCAAGAAGTGCACTTTTCATAAACTGAAAATGATTTCGGAGCAACTGATATTTAAATTAAACTGCTTTAATTTTTAAGAAGTGCATCAACTCAGCTAGTTACTTGTAAAAACAAATTAAAACCCAATTTTAAAAAGAGTAGTGTGTTCCTTGTTAATATTCTCTGCTGTAAAGTAAGATTTACTGTAAATAAAAAGCATATTGGACACTCTAAATATAGCCAGGTTCTTTTACACTTCTTTAACAAATCAGAACTTAATGGAAAAATACAATGGCTTTTTCTTTGTTGAAGAAAATTGCTTCTTTAATGAGAAGGGGATTAGCTCAATGTTTTGAATAAATGGTCATCTTGTTGGAAATAGAACAATCAACATTTATCTTTTTACAGCAAAGAGAGAAATCTAAACTCTGACATTGGCCCAAAAATAAGCTAACCTTACATATAAATTGCAACCCAAAATTTTAAGAAAGGAAATAGGAATAAAGAGGTTTGGCATGATGATAAGCTACTTTGAACATGCACAAGCACGCACGTGCATACACACACGCACACACACAAAAAATATATATCTACTTTTTTTTTGCATTTAAATATACATTAACATTTCTTCAAGCATGTAACACATGTTGGCAGCAAACACATTCATCCAATCCATATTTTCTTCTGATCTTACTGTTAGCTGTAGCATATATCATAGCCTCAACTTTGATGCTTGCATCTAACTATACTGTATATTTTTGACTTGATAATGTTTTGCACTCTAAATTATCATTAATTATGGCAAAAAACAGCTTCCTCACCAACGTGCAGCTCCTCTCCGAAGCTGAAATGGATTAGGTAGAAGATAACAAAATGTCGAAAAAGACGGTTTATATTCAGGCCAATATGGTAATTAATAATTTTAACATAAAAAGTACAAATATTCTAAGTTTGAAAGTTCATCATTCATTCTAGGCAAGCCCACGCCCTCCCTTTATTTTTAATATGTAGGAATTCCATTTTATTTGTACTCAAAAAACTAATAATGCTAAGCTCAAGAGATTCTTCTTCTTCTAACCTAAAATAAATGCTACTGCTTTCTACAACCAAAACCGAGATATTCATCCAAATACAAAATTATTAAAAGGGTTGATAAGCCAAAACAAACTGACATGGCAGAACATATTAATATGGAGAAATAAGGACAGAATAATGAACTTTGAAATACCACCAGTCAATAATTTGATACAAAAGTTCATAGTTGCACCACCAAAGAGAAGACAGTTGGCAACAACAAATGATAGTCGGACCTTTGAGGTTGAAAATAGACATAACAGCTTCTGAAACTAGTTCCTCAATAATCTAAAAATGAACATGACGAAGTGTTAAAAACTGACTACACATAGCTTTTTCAAACAGTTCTTAATCTTTATATTTGTTTCAGAATTGAAGAGCTCTGTTTATTTGAAAACTTTAAATTGGAATTAACCTGTGAAGTAACTTAATAATTAAAATTATACAATGAATTGACTGAGGCACTCTTTAATTCACATACTACAAATTTTCTTTCAATGTGTTTTTCCTCTACTTGAAAGCATTATCAAGAAATTGTCAGTTCTCTCTCTCTTTTCTTTTTTAGTGACTCATGTTGAGTCAGTTTGAGAATTTAACATTTAATGTAATGCTTAAGAGCAGCCGCATGGAGACAGAAGATAGTGGTTAAATCCTGGCTATGGCATTAAATTTTCAGTCTCACTCTACCATTTCATACTGTGTCCTACATACGGCTACACTGTGTCCTACACAGACAAGACACAATGGAGTGACGAGAAACAAGCCAAGAGAAAAAATAAGCAATGAATTATACCACAAACTCATGCTTTGGAGAATGCTGCCGCTGCTATAGGAGTACATGAAAGTACCATAAAATGAATTCAAAAGAGACCTTCTTATAATCCAAGTCATTGTGGTAAAACCAAAAAATGACTTGCTGCATTATTAGAGGATTTCTTAAGGTAATCTATCTTTTGTAGACAGTTGAGGAGCAAGTCCCCACTATTTGAGACTTGCACTTTTACTCAAAAAGTGAACTAGATTTTAAAAGTTCTCAGTCATCCTTACATCAAATACTATTAGAAATGGGTTTTGGTTTTCACAAATTTCAAGACAAGAGAAAAGTCCTCAAGGAAAGGGATGATGATAGAGCTTGTCGTACAAACTTCTTGAGAGCCAGGAAAAAAATGGAGAGAAAACCATCCAATCATTTACTTGATGAATCCTATGTGCATGAAAATTATAGTATGACTAAATGTTGACAGAGCAAGCATGACTATAATGTTCTAAAGTTAGTAACCATGGCAGGAGATTAACTGTTGTTCATGCTGAAGGAAAAAATGGATTTGTAACTGGCGTAGCTTTGATATTAAATCAGGAACTAAATCCAGAGATTACCATTATGATATAAACATCCATAATTTTCATTGGCAGAATATACGACAGTGGTCTAAAAAGTTTTCGACCTCAACATGAAGATAGCAGCACTCTTAAATAAAAGCTAGTGAATTTTGTTGTTCCATCTGTTGACAGTTACTCACCAAAGTTTAAGCCATTTTGGATGCTGAGTTGTTATGTAACAGTCGTTTGAGTGAGTTGATGTGAGTGTTATTATGAAAATGGACAAAATTGAGTATCGAGCTGACATTAAATATGCTTTTTAAAGGCAATATACCTACCTACGCAAATCAAAGATGAGTTGGATTCTCATGGGGACTCTATACCAACATTTACCACAGTGAAATTTTGGGCAGCTGAATTTAAATGTGGCCGTAAGAGCTTGGCAGATGATGAACTTTCGGGACATCCAAAAACTGCAACTACTGATGAAAACATTGCCAAAATTCACCAAATGGTGCTAGACGACCACCGAATTAAAGTGAGAGAGATAGCAGAGGCTATGAACATGTCAAAAGAGCGTTTTTGTCACATATTAAATTAACATTTAGACATGAGAATGCTGTCTGTGCGTTGGGTGCCGCGTTTGCTCATGTTAAACCAAAAACGTGTTCAAATGAACATTTCCAATGCTCTGTTGCCGAAGTTTAGTCACTATAAGTCCAAGTTTGGCACTGATTAAATACTGTAGATGAAACTTGGATACACCATTATGCGCCCGAAACAAAAATACAGACCAAACAGTGGACTGCAAAGGGGGAACCGGCTCCAAAAAAATAAAAGAAATGTTTTCTTCGGCAGGTAAAGGGATGGCGACTGTTTTTTGGGATAGTCATGGAGTTATTTTAATTGTATTCAAAAAGGAAAAACCATTACAGGAGCATACTACCCATCATTACTTGACAAGCTGAAGGCTGAACTTGTGGAAAAACGGCCACATTTGCAGAAAAAGAAAGTCCTATTTCACCAAGACAATGCACCATCTCACACCTCAGCGGCTGCAATGGCAAAAATCCACGAATTACAGTTTTAACTGCTTGACTATCCACCTTACCAGATCTAACCCCAAGCGACTTCTTTTGTTCACTCATCTGAAAATTGCACTCGGAGAGAGATTTTCGTCAAATGAAGAGGCAATCACCTTCAATTATTTTGCAGTACTATTTAGATGGGTTCCAGAGATGGGAGCATCGCTGGGAGAACTGTGTAGAATTACAAGGAGACTGTTAAAAAATAAAAAAAGTAAAAAGGTCTGAAAAATGTTATATCTTTATTAGGTCGGAAACTTTTCAGACCACCTATGTATGACTTTCTCAATCTGAGAGTCTTACAAGCTCTGGAAATCTTGCATAGTCTGTAAGTAACCCTTGGCTGTGTAATAATCATCAAATAGAACGGTCGAATTTATTATATAATTATAATAAGTGAAATTATAAACCTTAGTAACATCTCTTTAACCCCACAGTCATTTAATAACATAAAAAGTGAGAGTTTTCACACTCAACCTTAACACATGCAATAAAATAGAAGTGAAGCTGGTGAAAATGTAGATTCCACACTCCCAGGGTCTAGGTTAACCTCTTTGTATAAAGCAGTTTGTGACTATTAAAAAAATAATTTTCTTAGTCGTTAATTAAAAGCATATTTGTTCACAAACTTCTGTAATGTTAGCTAATTTTTCTCTGTACAGTTATTTAGATGCTCTGCCAATGAACCTGATTACAACATTAAGTACGAACAAAGCAAAACTTTTCTTATGCAAGGGTTAATAAGATATTTTGGCATTGGTACAGTATACGTATCTTAGTGTTATAAATAGTGATTCTCTTTTTGTTTTTCTGGTCTTAATTGCTTAATCATGACCATCAACATATATACTGCTTGAAGGAAATATCCACAGCAGGTCATATTTTACGTGCATATTCTTGGAGTAACAACTATTGTGTACTCCATGCAATTTTCATCTACAGTCAAAGCTTTAATTGTACATTCTTTGATTGCTCCCTGTGCATTTATATCCAAGTGCAAGGGCTTTGTAAATCCTTTTTAATCTTTTAATTATGTATGAAAAGAAATTAGTGAGTTTTATAACCATATGTACATCCACAGACTTAAAAAAGAATCCTGTATGGAATGCTGAATTTGTGTAAGTCTTACTTTACACAGCACCTTTAAACCTACGATACAGTTGTATAGCGACAGCAACAACTTGTCACACCTTAATGTTATTAACCCATATGATCAATAATCATAACTAAATAACTAAGCTTCTTCAGCAAGAAACTATCAACATTAACTAAAAATACTAACACAAAGTATGAAGCAGTTTGGATAGTTAAGCATTACTGAACCGGCCACTTTCCGAGTGTGTTCACTATAGTGCTGTCGCAGTAGCCACTCTTGTGGTGAGGGTCACAGATTTGCTTCTTGCACGTAACAAATGTTCTTTTTTTCCTTCTCTTAATAATGTTGAATCACCACATAGTGGCTATTTATTTTAGATATACTTATTTCATTCAGAAACGTTAATAATATGGCAGTTGTTACAATGCTTCTTTAAGAGTATATTCTACCAAACAGCTATAAGATGCACATGAAAGCATATGGTGTGCAGAATGGTGCGCAAATGCACCAGGCAGTTTTCTATCAGTTAATCATGCCGTATTTGACCATGGCAGAACCTGCACACAAAGATAGTAGGCACAAGAAGGTTACTCCTTGCACTAGTCAAAATAGGAGGTTTATTTGCTCGTGAAACTGCAATTGGAATTGGACTCCCTTTATTTACAGCACAGAAGTGGGCGAAATTATTCAGGGAAGGGATTAAATGCTGTTGTCCTATTATCAGCTTGAACAGCTCTGCAATGTCTAAATGAAACAGGACTTCATGTGCAAACAGCAGCTAAAACACATCAGATAGATGATCACAGATTGCTTCACCTTACATTTGTAGAGGAAAGTGGAATAATAACTGCAATAATGTAATATTCTCAGGCAAGGCAACATTTATTTTTCCCACACTTAGACAAAAGGTTATTGTGCATCATCCCTGTTCCAGATATGAACCTCATTGAAAATGTATAGGGTGAGATGGAAATGAAGCTGTGCTCCAATTTTCCTGAAGATGGCCAAAAGACCAATGATGGCTTCTGTGGCCAAATTCAGGAAACCTGGGATCTGGTAGCTTCTCGTCCACCTTACTGCAGGCATTTAATTTTGCATATGCTCCGAAGATTGAGGGGAGTTATACATGCTGAGGGTTCATACATCTGATAATAACCATTTTTTATGTTAATTTTAAAAGAAAATAGTTTCTTTTACATATATTTACTTTTTTCAGCTATTTAACATAAGTGTGCATAGAGAGGCTCACAATTTCAAATGATAAAGTTATATTAATGCTATGGGCACAAATGACCTAGCTGTCAATGGGCTCTTAAATGGCACAAACTCAGTCATGCACTTTACATATCCAGTCATTAAATTAACAAGCATAAAATAAAATAAAAAAAGACAAGCAATGCAAGATTTGAACTTAGGAACTTATGAGTGAAAACAAAGCCTTCTTAACCTCTCGGCCAGTATTATTTTAACATTCAGATCTTATTTTATTATTCAGTATTGTTTTCAGCATGTATAAGTTAATTACTGTCCTATCAGTCATAGACCATTGTCTTGAGCGAGTTGTGGACATAGCTTTTACAAAGATACACAAAGCTCTTCAACTGACACATGGAATCTGGGTACGGCTAAATTTTTGTGTCTAAGGCTATACATTTGAAATAACTGAGCTTTTCAATGGTAAATGAATTATTAAAATTGGTTAAGTGGTATCTGAGATTAGAGCAAGCACATATATGCATGCATATACACATGTAAACTATTATATAATTTATAATATTAATATACATAAGTACACATTGCTCTCAACTATTATTTTATTTCAAGCCAAGAGACAACACTTTTAACATCTTTTGTAGCTATATACCATATATTCATGAGATTTCACTTATTCATCCTATTTCTCCAGTCAATCCTATTCAAGGAACAGCTGGGGTACTACTTGCCTCTGAAATGTTCAGAACACCTTCAAAAGTGACTGTGTAGTATTTATACTGATGACTTTTAAGTTTACAGTCTCTTATTCTGATGCAAATGATACAGTAAATATTTAATCTGAAGCTGAAACATAATTTTGGATTCAAACTTAATCAAAGTTATTTTGAAGCAATCTTATTGGGGCATCAAGTGTTTATTTGCCACTCTGAAACACTACAAAACCAAACATTAAATTAAAGCAATGATGTATAAATGCTCAAAACATGCTGTGATATTAGACAACCATCTCAGCCAGTGGTGGTGGTGGTGATGATGATGATGATGATGATGATGATGATGATGATGATGATGATGATGATGATGATGATGATGATGATGATGACGACGACGATGGTGGTGGTGGTGATGGTGGTGGTGGTGATGGTGGTGATGATGATGATGACGGTAACGATGATGATGATAAAATAAAACCTGCTTATTCAATTAATCACATGAAAAATAGCATTCCATTGTGAGGAAAGCTCAAATACTTACAATATCTCAATTAGACTAGTGCAACTAATTATTTACTAATTCTGCTATGATACTAGTTGGAAAAATACAGTATGAACATTGTGTGTGCATCATATTCCTATGCAATATTCACATATGTGATTATATAATACAATTTCTGGCAATTTTTTCTTGGGTGAATATGTGAATATACACAGATATTCGCTATTGCTGTCTTTGAAAGTAGCAAATATTTGTATACCTTGTATTAACTTAGATTTTCAGTTCCCCACGTCTACATATATCATAATTCTTAACAGACCATCATTATAGTTATCATTTTATGTGAAAACATAACTTTATTTCTCTTCCTTTTGATGTGAGGAATTAAAATAAGTTACAGAATTTTATTCTAACACATATTTTAAGACACTAGTTTTATAGTGAATGATACTTCATCTACCAATGATGCAGTCTTTTGGCCCTCTAATATACACATTGACCCTTACTTACATGTAAGATTAAACAAATATTTGTGGTTTGCATGTGTTTCATCATATTTTTTTGTTGCTGTGCTTTCCTGTTTGCTTTTAACCAGTGTCTTGGGTACTTTTAATTAAGTTCATTTTTCACTTAGTGATACATTAATATTTTACCTATATCATTAGTTTTCACTATCATTTTCCAGCTAATCTAAACTGCTGCTGTTACTTGGAATTACTGTGTTAGCACTTTGCTTACAGGTTAACTTGTTAATGTTCTTTTTTTTCTGGTTCTGCAATGTTGGCAGAATTGTATTTCTGATACTGTGGAAGACAAGGTCTAAAGCTCTTAACCTCAGTAAATAAATGAGGGCCAATTAACAATCATGTCATCCATTCAAACTGACTGGTAGGCAAGTCCAAATGCATTTCTACATTTTGTATTTCTTACCCTATCTTCTGTACTGCCAGGAAACCATTAAATGTAAAACTTATGAAAGTATAAATATTAGGTAAATATAAATATTAAAAGGAATACAATATACTCGTGGCCCAAAAGCAAATGCTGGAAGAACCAATTCATAGAATGTTGTCCAAAGTGTTAAGCAGTATCAAGCGTCATTCATATCTGAAAACTGCAGAGAAAGAACAGAATTCCAAAACCAGTTTTTGAGGCATAGCAAAGACAGAAGAAAGGTGAAAGTTCTTTAAAATAAATTGGATAAACAAAAAGCAATGGTATAAACAACTTTTGCTATTCAACAGCTTGCAAACATTGTGCTTAAAGATAATCTTTCACAACTTAGCAAATGAACAGTATTGCTTTTTTACCAGTACAACATTGTGCTTAAAGATAATCTTTCACAACTTAGCAAATGAACAGTATTGCTTTTTTACCAGTACAAACCTCTGATTTTACTTCTGACTTCCACAAAATAAACAGTGAAAATTTAAAAAAAAAAAAAAAAAAAAAGAGAAATAAGAAGTCATCAAGCTATGGTAAAACATTTTGTAAATAGTTGACTAAGTTACTAAATCATTCAGTGAATTTAATTAAGACTACTGAAGAGTTTTTGTAAATGCTAAGCTAGCAACATTAAAGCTGCTATACAAAAAAGTTTGCCTTCGAAGTAATAGTTGCTACAATACAAGAGAAGATACTGTCCTGAATTGTATGTCTACTTACAGCCTAAAATGTCCCCTACCAAGTAGACATTCATTTTTGCACACAGCTGTCATTCTCATTTACACACCATGCTAATAAACAACAATTTTTTGTACCCTAGCAGCAAAGAAATCAGGAGACTGCTGCTGGGACCAATGATGCACTGTTGCTTGCACCTCTTCATCACTGATCCTTCAGGTGTTTATTACACTTGGAGAAGGGGAAAAAAATCACAAGATGTAAGATCGAGGCTGAATCAGTATATAAAGCAAAAACTTCAAGCAACAAAGACCCATACATCATAGGTATCATCATGTGTAATAAACTTTCTTTACATATTAAATCATCATAAGGCAATACTTTTAAAAATCTTCTGAAAAAATTCCTCATTGAAAATGTTTGTACAGTGTAAACAAACTATAACTACTTATTATGGTTAACCTTATTATTATTAGCAGAATTATTATTTAGTAAATGTTTAATAAGCAAATGTTGTGATAAATATGTTACATTGTATGTACATAGTAGTTATAATTACATAGTAGACTACTATGTAAATTAACACAAATTTCTTTCTGGCTTAGAAGCCATGGTCTGCTGGAGTTTTGATGTACAGACGTTTCGTTCACACCTGCGGTGGATATCATTGGTGGCATGGTCTAAGTCTTCTTGGGGAAGGTTCAGGCATAACTGAGATACTTGCTGGAGGTGTTGTATTTATGTCCAGGCTGTTCTTAGGGGATTGGAAAAAACTTGTGTTAATTCTGACTCCGGCCATGAAAGCTTCCGAAAACTCATTATTATGTAAATCTGTCAAATACCTGTAATCCCCAATTCTACTGATAGTAAACAACTCAATATGAATAAGTCAAATTTCATTAAGTTTGAAGCTTTTGATGACTCATTTGTTGTCTATCATTGTCATGACAGAGAACTGTTTCTTTTCTAGGACAAACAGCAGTTGGGCGTGGAGTTTGTGGAAAGTTACCATATTACACCAGAATTGAAAGTGTTGCCACATTTAAAAAATTATCCGTGCATAATGCTGTCCCAGTACTAGAAGATGGTCATCAACACTTTGCCTTCAGAAACTATGATTGAACTGTTGGAGGACTGATGAGATCCTCAGTCTGCATTCCATTCAATAACCTCCGTTCTTCAAATCATGATGGTGAGTCCATTACTCATTACCCATGACAGTTAAGACGGAAGCCCTTAACTTCAAAGCCTAAGTAAAAAATTATTGACACTTTTGGTTCCAATAGTGTTCTATTTTGGAAGATGGCATTCTTAGACCCATCACATTTACAGTTTTCTATATAACCAAGCAATTTATGCAATTTATGACTGTAATGAGCTCACTAACAGAAACTCCAATTGCTACAAAATGTCATTCTACTTGACATTTAATAAACTAAATATCTGGTGTGCTAATAACTGATGTCTGTAAATATTGAGGAAATAGGGTTTCAGTTGCTCTCCTTATAGAAACAGCAACATTTAATTACAAGGGAAATACTACATCAAGAATTAAAAATGCAAAATATCTTGGAGTTAGTTTTGGAAAAAATTAACCTGGAAAACACTTATTGAAAAGCATACGTCAAGAAATATCTTGAAGACTCAATATTCTAAATAGACTTGCTGCACCAACTATTATTGTGCTATACTAAAGGTTAAAAAGCAGTGCATCAAAGACAGGTGAGAAGATAAACAAATTCAATGTCATGAAAATCAATGTCACATTTTTTCCACATGTGGACATTTACTGCTTAGAAGGCCAAAGTACACAACAAATATCCTTTTATGAGAAAATTGACAGAATGAGAGGGAAAACAAAGGAGATGTTGCAATGCTGTGTTTGATTTCATATGAAGTTAACAACTATCTAACAAATATCCTTTTATGAGAAAATTGACAGAATGAGAGGGAAAGCAAAGGAGATGTTGCAATGCTGTGTTTGATTTGATATGAAGTTAACAGCTATCTGTCATCTGTGATCTCTTTGATTTCTTTAGTGAAAGTTATATGCTCATTGATACATTGTGAATCATCAGTAACTTCCAAGAACAAACTATGTATGCAGTAGGTTTTGTGAGGCTTTTGATGAACCAAGGTAAAGCACATGTTAACCAGTAACATAACAGTACATAACGTCTCTCCTGAAATACTGTGGTTAAGTTCTCATAGCTGTAACATACTCAAGTAAAACAATCCTTGAATATGCACTTAGGTTCTAAGCCTCATAATCGAAGCTATTCAAATCACCTCTACTGAAGCAATGCAATGTTTAACATCTAGACATGAATGTTAATGGACCCTTAAAAAAGTTAATAAGACTTCTAATTAAAAATTGGCTCCAATAATGAAATCTACCATGAACACCTAGGTTAGATTCCTACAGGAAGTATCAAAATTAACAGACTCTAAATTATCCACCTGAAATAATAAGTTTTATGCCTGATAACATCTTAATAATAAAACAGTGCGGTGAAGCAACCAGGATGCATGCTCTTGAAACTATTTATACAAACTATACATTAAATTTGTGTGTAAATTTACACACAAATACTTCACTGCTAGATCTTGCACATGGAACCTGGCAGTGCTTCACCTTTCAAAAGAATTTGATCCACAAGCAATTACATGTTGGTGGTGAAACTGCAACCATAAATAAATGTCTACAAGACTCCTTTATTTGATTGAATAAGTGTACACATATAATTATACTATCAGAATGTTGCCCTGCTACCAAAACTGTACATTTTGCTTGTCCAAAATTAAAGAGAATTTAATGTCAGGATGGCACGTTGGCCATGGTAGCTCAATGGGTTAGAGCGACTGGACGGAAACCAGGAGATCCATGGTTCTAATCCTGGCCATGGCATTGAATTTTTCATGCTGACTCTATCTATCAAAAGATGTAGTATTTATACAAACTTTGATTTTCCCAAGGGTTCCAGTCCTTCATAGTAATGCTGATAATGAAAAGGCTGATTATCTGGCTAAAAGGGTAATCTCCAAATTGCTCTTTATGTAAGCAACATGTAAACATGGATATGGAATATTTAACATATGAAATTCTGCAACCTAATTACAATATATCAAAATATTGAGAAGCAAAATGGAAGATAGTTTCATTATAAAATTCAGAACATTATATATGCTTACATGCATAATCTGTGGCTGTAATAGATTATCCTCTACTGAATTGATAACGTACACTTGTACCTAGATTACTAACTTCCACACTTTCTTCCCTTTTCCTTTTACATATCTACACATGCATTGCCATAAACACATACATCCTTGTACCAATATGCAAGGAAGAATTCAATAACAGTACTAACAACAAGTCTATGTACATCACTGGATGCATGTGTAATTTGATAAACTTCACACTGCCAGAAGCACTGAAGAACCAGGACTCAACAATTACTTTTGTAATGGTTTGATCTCCGTTTCTTGGATATTGTGGCAATCATATTTAGGAGGAAAAGTTTTTCAGCGCACCATCATAAGTGAAGATGTTATGTATGCATCAACAAGAGAGAAGACAAGACAATAAGCACTGTAGTCAATCTGCACAAATATACCACTAAATTTTGTTTAAAAAAAAAAAAAAAATTGTTGCTTACTGACATTAAGCTTTTCAAAATCAATATACTTTATTGCAATCAATATTCATAGCTTTAAATATTGAACTATGGGATGAACAGCGAATGAATTCCATATTTTGTAAGTCACAGAAAGTCACATTTGCCTACACCTACCAAAGTCATGATTCACACAACCATGACAATAATTTAACTTTCTCCCATGTGCTAAGGAAGAATTACTGCAAGAGAGATTACTATTTAATGTTCGATTCACAAATGCAAAGAAATCCAACTGATGCAAATTATACCATCTCTCTCTCCCCCCCCCCCCTCCCTCTTTCTCTAATGAGCACAAAGTCAAAGCAAAGAGAACAAGACATTTAGAATCAAGAGACAAAAGAGCTCAAAATTTTCAGGACTTTCGTAAGATCTTACTCAGCGAATTTAGCATATGAAACTATTACTTTTATTTTACAAGAATGAATATTTAAAGCTTGCCTTGGAAGCAGACAGACATTCAAACATTATACTATCACAAAAATAAAGTAATAATTACTCTTCCATTGTACTATTTAAAAGTAATTTCAATTTAATTTCTAATATCAAATTAGGCATACATATGTTTTGCATTAAAAATGTTGCTACGGTTTTGAATTTACAAAATCATAACCAAGAGATAAAAAACTATGTCAAAAAATTCTGAATGCTACAACTCCTATATGCAAAATATAAATGGCTAATTTTCATTTTAATGTTTTAAACTATACAGCAAAATGTTATATTTACAACTGTTGCCTGTTAAAAAGTATTTCACATACTTGGCAAATAAATACTGTAGATACCTGCTTTCACAAAGCCTCTTTTCATTTCATATGTATAAAAACAATATTTTGCTATACCCTTTCTATAAAAAATGCAATGTATTTTATTTCATTCATAACACAAATCTTATGAAATCTAATTTCTCTATATAAAATACAGAATTCTTTATTATGAATACATTGCTTTTGATTATCCCATTTTCTAGGAACTAATGTCAAGATCTAAAAATATGATTCACTGCACAGTAACTTAAGTTACAGAGACAATACTAAACAAATAATTATATTTTGTAGTATTTGTTGCTAGCTTCATTTTTTACGTAATTACAGAGACAATATCTAAACATCAATGATTCAGTATTATCCTACATATACGTTACCGTCTTTTGCATTTTCCCATTGTTTACAGTAATTTGTGTCCTGTATCCATAATGTATTAAAATTCTCAGGTTTACTTTTTTCAAACATATTTCCTACCATTTACAACATGCCAGGCAGTTCGAACGGTGAAAAAAACTTGAAGTAAAATGGCCTATCAGAAATGCTTACTCCTCAGCACAAAACTTCTTCAGTCAGCCATTTTGTAACACAATCACCCATGTTAACATTTCATGCAGAGAGAGAGAGGCAATGTTGCTACTTATAATGAATTTGCGGAAAGAACTTTTCCACATAGTTTCACTGCAGCTTTTTATTACAATAAAATATAATTTGCTACAACCCTCACTTATCTGCTTAAGAATTTACCAATTTCTTAAAAAGATAAGCACAGTTTGCAGCAAATTATTATATGTTATTGTAATATTTGTATAGCTTGACTGATATTAGCTTCTATTTATGTATTAATTTTCTTTGACTGTACTATATTTGTCATTATTTTGGACAAGTTAAACATTTATTAAAAAGTGTTACCTAACACAATAATTGTTATAACACTTTTTAACAAATGCAAATGCTCGTAAAACACTCATGGATATACAAATTCAAACACACATAAACACGAGGAAATAACAAACAACAAAGAGATTGTATAAATAACTGACTGCTCTTCTCAAATAAAAATGCATCTAAATTCAACAAGAAAAAATTTTAAAAAGTAACAAATAAAAAAAAACATAAAAAATAAATAAATGAAAAATAAAAAATAAATTAATATACCAACATATTTTCAACAATTGCAGCAACAGAATCAGTAATCACAAAGCAAAAAAATGTTAGTGTAAAGAAAGCAGATTTGCTAAATAAACTTATGTTATTGCACTAATTGGTGGCAATCAAGAAAGGGACAAAGAGGGAATTTGCTACTCAGAAGGATAGTAATTTGAGTTTATTCTGTGATTTAAATAAAAGTAGGACAATATGTGGAACTGTAACAGCTTTATCTTGTGATGGGGGCCAAGAAACTTAGAAGAGCGAACTGGAAACTTACAATTTCACTCCGGTTTGCAATAGGATGAAGAAAGGGTGTAGGTCGTGAATATTTGGTTTTTGCAATACTATGATGCTAGCTAATTTAAATGCTAGAGTAAGAGAATAAGAAAAATTACAGATATAGGTGTTTGGGATCAAAATAGGAATGATGAAAATAATAAAAATATGGGAAAGTTCGGTTACGAATAAGATAGTGAATGAAGAGGAAAATAAATTAGTCCAACTTTGTGAGAACAATTCATTTGTTATTGTAGTAGTTGTTGAGGATGGGGAATTTACCATTTTAAGTGCACGTGGCAGAGTATAGCTTATTATGCTCAACGTTGTAGTGATATGAGTATCTATGATTCTAAGGTTATGAAAGCTGCTCTGATGGAAAATGCATAGAGGGGTGAAGGTAAAGAAATAAAGCAAAGATGTACAAATGAGAAACATCAATGTAAGGTAAGATAAACTAGTCCATGTGAAGTGATAGTAATAAGATGTGAAGGTGACAGAGAAAGACAAAAATTGTAAATAGTGATGCAAGTCTGCAAGACAGACTATAAAAATTTTTAACAGTAGAGGGTAGAAAGGTACTTACAACGTACTAAACTTGTAAATGTAGTGAAGGGCTACACTGATTCCAAAAGGGCCAGGGCCCTGCTTTAGGGGTAGCCCTAGATGTATTTTCTTAGCACTTAATAAATTAAGTCAGATTTATTAAGAAAAGGATTGACACTTTACTAACCGTATGGTGGAAAGCTTTAAATGAGTGGGAGGTGATGGAAACATCACAATGGTTATCATAATGACATTAAAAAGATCAATTACAAGATGCAAAGAATCATAGCAGGTGGATAATGCTATGATTAGTACTGAGGAGATAAGAAGAACTTTGCTGCGGAACGAAAGGCAGCCAAATCCACTATCATCGATGAAGAAGTAGAATATGAAAGTTAAGTGATGTGTATCAGAGCTGAGGCATGTTTACTGGTAGAATTTTTGCACAGATATTTATTGTCGTTATGCAGGGTCGGGGGAAGTTCAAAGTAATTTGCACATTCTGAATGAACTTGAATGACAAATAGAAGATATAAGAAATAAAAGATCCAAACAAAAATCCATTTTGGGTTATTTTGGTATGAAGCAGTAATTATTTTCATTATAGTTATTTTTATATTATGTAATTAGTACAATTAAAATGTTGTGTAGATGAAATATTTATTACATCTTAGGTGCTTCCATACCATAATATACCCAATATCAAAATTAAAAGAGCAGTATCTAATTCCCTTTCTTTTAGCCAGCGAATAAGCTGAATTACAAATCAGTATCAGCAATTAGTTTACACTCTGGGTACTCAGGATAAGTACTAGGAGTAATAACAAAATCTATATATCTATAATATGTATACTTTGGGAAATTTTAACCTCTTTCTCCAGGCACTTTTATCTATGCAAATGGTTTCCCATGATTTGCACTTTCCCTGTTTACACCAATATTCCCCTGGTCCATTGAAAAATCCAAGAGAGTAATACTGTTAGACAATTCCTTTCTTGGAAGTGTTGTAAACAGTGTTGTTATAATAAATTAAATTTAAAGGGAGTCGATTAATGACTTGTTCAGAAAGTTCCTTGAACCGCCACCAGAGGAGACCTATGACAAAATATCCTCAACTACACCAATGAGAACCAGTCGATGGCTGGTTGAGGATGAAGGCAAAGTCTCTGAAACATGTTCCAGAAAAATTTAAAAGTGTTGTTTAGTGTCATTAATTGACTGCCTTTAAATTTAATTTAATACTGTTAGACTTTATTCCATCATTTCCTTTGTTTCCTTCCTTCCTTTTCTTGTCCCCCCCCCCCCCCCTTTCTCTCTTTCAAAAAAGAAGAGGAGAGAAGATAAAAGATTGCATTTATCAACACTGGGCCTAAAATACTGCAGGCTTGTTTTAATAAATATAGCACCTGGCAGCACAGTTAGATAGTAAAGAAAAACAAAGGGGAAAATGCACAATATATGAGAAAAGAAAAACAAAGCAGAAAATACACATGTCATCTTTTGGTAAATTCTATCAATATCTGAAAACATGTTAGACATCTATACCTGCTTCATAGGAAGTCATTATTTAAAGATCTCTCATGATGATTTGGTATTGTAGTCAAGTGTAATGCTGTGCATGAAAATGTTGCTCTTACCCCCTCACAAACAGCCTCTTCTAGATTCCTCAACAGTCACTTCTCCTGATATGCTCAAATGAGGGCGTGAAAGTATAAATGCCATTAGAAATAAATAAAAGATCTAACTCTTACCAGTCTCGTGAATGAATCATAACCATTTTAGCAATGAATGCTTTCCTGTTTTTCAACCAATAACAGCTGCATTTGCTAAGCTCTTTATGGTTTGTATCACTAGACCTCCTTAAAGTAAATATTTGCTTTGTTGTGCTCCTCTACTAACATATTTTGTTATATATTTCCACGATCTAAAATTAATAGATAAACATATAGCACACACGGAAGGCTTCAAAAGAAGACACTAGACAGCAAGAACTAAAAACCAACTGAAAACAAGAAAGGCAAGATAATGTACCAGAAATAAAGAGCTAAAAAACGTGATACCATGCATGTGTAGAAGTATCATCCAAAAATGCTATGAAAATATGTTCCAGTATTGCATCAATGAGGTGCGAAATACAAAAATGTTATATGATTTTTAAAAATATGTAGATGCAATGGTACCGAAGCATATTTTTTTTTCTCTCCTACTTTTTGTACTTCATGATTTTCTTGTAGACTTAGTACATTAAATGTCATTAAGGAACAAGCAGAACAGAGATGAAAAGCTTTCTTCATTATTAAGGTATAATTCCTTAGTGGCAAGACATTCAAGTAACTGGTCACATTGACCTCTGGCATTTGCAGTTTTCATCCTTGTGACAGTCTTGCATTTTCATACAGTGCCTCTAAAATTTTAAAAGATTTCAGGAGATAATAACATAGATACCTTGTTTTTTACTCAAAGCATGGCCTTTCCAGTTACAAACTTCACTTTTATTTATTGAGAAGACAATTTGCAATTTAGTTCCAGAACAAGATAATTAAACTCAAAATGTTTCTGCAAAAAATGCTGGATTATCTATTTCAGGCACCAAATCAAATATACAAAGAACAAAACAGATATAGAGGATAGCAGATATTATAAGATTTAAGTTTTAAGTATTTGCACTTAAGGAGGTCTTCACCTCATAGACTTTTTGTTGATGTTACACAAATATAAATATTTGTTACGAAGGCTTCACTTATATAACATCATGTGGAGACACATTAAACCTTATATGTGTTTTGTTGATTAGAAAAGAAATGAAGTGAAAGAATGGAAAGGAAATAAAAATTATACCTTTAATATTCATATTACAAATATGGTCTTTTAAGTGACATTTTGGCTGCTTTCTTTACTAGTTCGCTAAGATATTAAAAAGGAATGGTACCAATTAACTATTATTTAAGTATGCATCTTTTCAAAATATCTGCACTGTATTAACTATTACGAATCATCCATTTGGCCTTTAAGAATCAAAACAAAGGTACTCCTTAGATGATGACTAAGGCTATTTTACCAGTTCACTAAAATTTTAAAAAGGCAGCAATGAAATATAATTTGTGTACATGTTTTCAAAGGTCCTGTATTACAATAATGAAAAAGAATAGTTATATTGTAATGCAGATAAGGATCTCAGTTATTTAGTAGAAAGCATGCACTGACTGTCTAGCCAGTCAGTTGAAGAGAGATGTGCTCTCACCCAGCACTATGAGGAGGTAACAGGAACCTTCTTTCTCCCTGCTTCCTGTACAATCTAGAACTCTCCATAAAAATATCCAGCAAACTATATAAGCGAGCGTGCTTGTGAATAAACCAGTTAGTGACATATTTATCATTCATAACACAACAGTATCATTTAACTGGTGAGATGTGTTACCTTAAGGAAGCTCTATCATGCATTGCCTTCCCCAATTTAAACATTTACTTTATATATAATTAAAATAAACCTTTTTTTTTGTGTTAATTATGCTGTCAAATGCCAGATAATATTAATGCAACCAGTGTGCTGGAATTCTGTCTTGCAACGGTTCTTTTATATGTTGTAAATCTACTGACATGGAACTATTGATTTTAAGCACTCTTAAAAACCATCTCTGCCTGGACCAGATTTGAACCAATGAGCTTGGAATCAGCAGGCCAGCACCTAATCCAATGAACTATCCAGACTGATATACATATATATCACGCCTTTCATTAGATGTATCACTTATACAATATTTCAGTGACAACTACAAGAGAAGAGCTAATTATGTAGCACTGGTCTTTAAGTGGAAAAAGTGAGGATTCTTTGCTACAACCTCTGTATGTTAATGCAAGGTAGCATACGAAATAAAAGTTAAACAGCAGCAAAGTGTCAATAACCAGAATTTCTTCTTAATTGATGACATTTCAAACAGCTGCATTGTGAATTTCTCTAAAAATCTGTTACTTTTTAATGTCCTTAAGAACATACCAACATTTTTGGATGATAATTCTTCCAAAACAAATATGCTTAACACAATACATGTGCAATTTACTTTTTGATAAATAATACTGTATAACGAAACCACCGCCACCAGAACTGCATTATTTTTTATGACAAATACTTACTCACTGACATGGGATCCTATGATATGGTGCGTGGTGTTATAAACAAGAACAATTTTTATCGCTCTAGACTTTTTATTCCTTTTGTATATCATTTATTCAGATTTAATAATTAAGAAATAATCAAAAAGTTTTCAGGACAGTGAAAGTTACACAAATGATCCATAAGTTTGATATTAACACTAAGCTGATACATTTTTTCCATTGTAACAAGAGCATGCAAACAATGAAATATTCAATGGAACAAAATAGGAAAAAAGGCAATTTTCAAGTCAGTAAATGAACCTGGGATCAAAATTCAATTAATCAAGTGGGAGAAATTAATACTGTTTACTATTAAAACGTCCCATACAAAACAAATGGGAAACAGTTATCTTACTGTTTACAAGAGAAGTTAACTTTATGAACAAATAGTTTCTGGAAAAATGGATGTGTCTACACATAACCTAAATGAACCTCAAAATCTCATTTAGGCCAATGCTCTTACCAGTTTTGTTGGATGCTGTTATGCTGAAATAGAAAAGTGCTTTTTATCTGTATAAACCGCTTTCTTCAAATATATTAGCTTATAATTAGGATTTTTATCTGTATAAACCGCTTTCTTCAAATATATTAGCTTATAATTAGGAAACCATGTTAACGGTTATTTCAGCAGGGTCATCACTCAACAAAGCTAGTAATAATGTACTGGTCTTATAAATGGCCACTGGATTTTAATATTTCTAATATATACTATTCATCATTTCTTTATGACTTGATAACATCAAATAAATGTTATGATTTAGATTTACTAGCCAAAAACTTAGATTTACAGGATTTAACTATACTTACTATTTCAAAACATCCTTGGAAACGTCCATTTATATGATTGCATAATTCGATGAAACACAGTTTGGATGAAAATCAACAAGGAAACAAAGGTGAAATTAAAGGATACAAACAGTAAGGAGCAATTCGAAGGACCACAGCTTTAAATCTAAGATGTTCAGAGTACAGAAGGCCAATGGATATTTAAAGAAATCATTAATTGAAATTACTGTACATAAACATTTGTGTGGTATGGGAACAATGCATTAGAACAATCAGCAATGCTCTTCATAAGCAGCTTCCTATTAGTTTATGTCTGCATTTCCATGTAACAAGTAGTATATGTAAAATAATATTTTTATTATACTTGAGAAAAGCTTATTTCAGGAAAATCTAATTACTTCTAAGTTTTGTTTTCAAATCAGGTTAAACATAACTGATTATTAATCAATGAGAGATAACATTACCTTGCATGTATAAAAACAACTATACTCTAGAGATGTATACCACTTATGAAAGGCACTGCTGTAATAAATTTAGAGACTCCTTCACCCTGTTTACCTCATGATGATATCTCTTGTCTTTCAAGACGCTTTCATCTCTCTCCTTCTGTGGTTTGCTTTTCTCCTTCTTTCTACGATGTTTTTTATCATCACTGGAAACTGAAGCACTGAAAGAAGAAAGAAGAACATTATCCACTAGTTCACTTCAGAAAGAGTGTTCAACTATTCAATCAACAACTAGTTGTTTTGTGCCCACAAGGTAGGTATGTATGGAAATTGAGAAAAAGGGCAATGTTGTCACTGCAGCTCATGGCAACAACAAAAGGTTTTTTTTTTTTTTTTTTTTTTTTTTTTTTTTTTTTTTTTTTTTTTTTTTTGGGACAACCACAGTTCTAATATCAGTTGCCAAGCTGCAAACTACAATTATCACATTTATTTGCTCTATTACATATTCAGTAACGAAATTTCACTTTAAATACATGTTCTAAAATACATTTAAAAAATGGAAGAATAGCATTTTTAGTAAAAAGTCTGCCAAAAATGTTCCTTACCGCAAACTACCCTTTAGATGCAAACATTTATTTTTCATTTTTTAAAAACAGCTCCAATGAACTTTGTTAATTTGACATAAGAAAAGAGTGCATATCTTGAACTCTCTATGATTAGCATATAAAGCCCTCTACAGATCAATTTTGGAAAATTAATTGGGAAATCATATGTAGAATGCCAAGACCAGATACACAACCCCTTAAAATATGAAATTTAAGGGTGTTTGTTTTTTCCTCCAGATTTTCAAAAGTTAGCAACACTTTCCAAATTCGGTAAAAATTTACACATGCGGCTTTTGACATTATGTTATCTTTGATTTGGATTGCTTAAGTTGGTACTGATTTCGTAAAAGGATGCGCATACATTCGTCTGTTGTAACACTTAATTACTGAGACATGCCAGCTACCAGTCCTATGAGAGTGCATGATTCCTAACCCCCCCTTCTTGATAAGTTTGGGTTACTTGTGGTATTAGGGCAACTCCATGAGTTGGCCAAAACATTAAAATTCCATTTAGTAACATTTTGATATTATAGAGACTCAGGTAATTTCATTTAAAATTACATATTCACAAAGACAAAGTGAATCTTTAATAACTCTAGCTTAACCTTCTACAAAATAAATATCTGATGCCATGTTATTCTCTTCTCTCACCCTTTAATTGGCAAATTATTTTGCTACTTATGCCGCTCATGCTCTACTTGCTAAACCGGTTCTCATACTGCTTTCTGCAGTGCCTCAACGCTATCGATTCGAATAGCCATGGTTGTTAAAGCAATATGCAATGGGCTGGCCACCCGTCATGCGTTCTAATCTCAGCAACTGCAGTGCCTGTGGTAAAGGACAGGGAGGGCCCAAGTAAAATAATCGGTGCAAAGGCACGCTTGGATGTTTACGGGATATCATTTGACTGCAGTTGCTTGGATTTTACCTTTTTATACTTTAAAAAAATATAACTATAAAAATACAATATTTACAATTGAAAAGACTCAAAATTTTGCTAGTATAACTGACAAAGGCCAGTAATATTATAATAACAAAAGAAAACTGCACTAAAATATTTTTAAGTTGAATACAGCGCAATGTTGCCTCAGGGCAACACCACCCTTTAAAAGGTTAATTTCAAAAAGTACTTTATTATCCACTTTGTGTTCTTTTCTTAAAGTTTTAAAATTTGAATGAAACTGTAATGGTACCAACTGGATGCATGTCCATGTTGAAACCATGAGTTCAAAATACAAAGCTACGTCTTTTAGAAAATACAGTGAAGCACTTAGACACGTATACACCTAAATTTAATCCTTAATTATTAAGCTTCACTTTTTATATTTGAGTATACATTACCATAATCATTTATAATTGTGGACAGAACATTGCAGCCATCTTCAATAGCCTATTCATTCTCCATCATGCTGGCTCGACACTAAGAATCATAACGTCTTTTCTTGCTCTCAAATGTTTTCTCACCCAGTTAAAACTGTAGCAACTTTGTATTTCATCACAGATTTAAAGTGTCAAGCACCATGGATATTATAAGAAAGAAGAATGAGGAGCAGCAACAAGAGGGGGAGGGGGTGGTAATGGTGATGACAGAAACATCTTTCTTCTAACAAAATGAACATTATAATTTTCAATTACATGTAAATAATAATGACCAACAAATTGCAATGTAGAAGACATACTTTCATTAGCATATAAACACATACAAGCATACAAGCAGGAACTGAAGTGGGAAAATGCTGCTCATTGCTAGATCAGACATTTACACTTGTTAAACTTTGATGGTATTTGGCACAAAAACACCTTTGTTTGGTACTATACATTTTGTGAATGGATTGGGAAGCTGTCTTCCTTACTTCAAGATAAAAGATGTCTGTCCAAAAATATATAAATTATAGTTCTTGCAGAAATCATACTGAAGAAGAATCAAAATGCAGTGAAGCATTTGGAGCCAAATGGAGCCAAAATAAAATGGTGTTAGGAAATGATTAATAATTTCAATAAAGACACTATCTGAAATGGAAATTAAATTGTTCTTTCACACCAGCTGTGTGTAGGCCAAATTCTGGACAGGTTGAGTCAGACTTAAAAATTTAATGCCATAGCCGGGATTTGAGTTGTCCAAAATATTCCTGCAGTTTGCAAAAAACAAATGTATTACTATCAAACAGTGCAACGAAATACTATTTTAGTTTGTCTTTCCAAGGTTCCTGAACATAATAAGAAGAAAGATGAAATTCTATTTAGTAAGGATTGTCTTCACCATGATATCTCTCTAACAATGTACTTGAGAGATTTAATGCTGCACCATCAACTACACTGTGAAGATCTAGCCTCTATATAACATTTTCCAGTTTTCAACCATAAAAAATGAGGGTGTCCTCAGATTAGGAAACTACAATAGCTGCAATTTACAAACAGAAGATTGGTGCTGCTGTTATATGCATATGGAAATGGTTTTTTTTTCCATTATTAGTTTCAGAGTATGCAGCGTTGTGTTGGCAATGGAGGAGAAAAGAAATAGGCAGTGCTGGTGAACTATGGCCAACTTGTAACAGAATACCAAGCATTAAAAACTCACAGGTATGGTTAAGATGCACAGATGAATAATTCTTGTTAAAAAGCATATTAAGCAAACAAAATAAGTTCATTTACCCCTTCTTTTTTCTTGGTTTACCATCCTTTTATATAGGACTTACAGCCCCCCACCCCCCAGGACTCAGCACCAGGAGCATTGGGTCAGATGCCAACATTACCTTTCTTTCCTGTCATGAATTTTTAACCGCTCATGTACAATAATGGTTTTTTAAACATTTTTATGTCTCATGCATACTGTTTGGCAGTTCTGTAAGGGTTTTACATAACATTAACAGCTATACGCTTAACAGAAAATGAATGTGCCTTAAACACTTTTATCTCCTTAAATAGTTTTACCTGCTAGAATCTGAGCTATCGCTTAGAGGAGATGATGATGAATCTGAAGATGTTGATGATCTCCTTCGCTTATGACGTTCCTTCTCCTTTCTTTTATCCTTTGAGGATATTTTCTTTTTTGAATGTTTTGGAGACTCAGATCTAGATAACAGAAAGAAGCAAATAACTTTCAATAAATATGCAACAAAATATATTTCATAACTCTACAGAAATATGTATATACTATTCGAATAATACTGTTATCATTAAAATATATACTTACTAAGTCTCATTTCACTTTTTCTTGAAAGATGAAAACAATTTAATTGAACATCAACTACAATATTTATTAACAGCCAGAATTTAATAATTTTGAACAGTGCTCCAGAGAGTAAATCAAGAGGAAGGAGAACTCAGCAGTCACATATTAGATGTTTTAAAACAAGCTTATAGTTTGCACTAAAAAAAATATATATATATATTTTTTTTTCTAAATTCAAAAACAATAATGAGTTATGTACAGGATTAATAACCCTGAGTGGTATAGATAACAATAAAACCCATTGTAAATTTTATTTATGTGTTAAGCAGTAATGTGCAAGAAACTTAAACCTTTCAATAATGCTTGGGATGTTCAAAAATAATCTTTCATGCATTTTTATGAAATATATAAATAAATAAAAACTATACAACACCATAAAATTAAATTAATAATAAAACTGAAAAACAATCATTTTTAAACTATGTGATTAAATGTTACCCAATCCAAAAGCAGAATTATTTTGAATTATTTTATAGTAATTTAATACACAATAAATGGCTTAATGGACAATATTAAGTAAACAGTGTCTTTCCTCAGGTGATTAACTTTTCATAGGCACCAGATATATACAGATATAATAATTTATAACTTGAAAAACTTCACTTATCTTTTGAAATGATGACCATATTTCTTACAAATTGAAAATTTGTCTATTCAATTTGTAAGAAACATGGTCATCATTTATTAAAAGATAAAATAAGTTTTTCAAGTTACAAATTATTATATTTGTATATATTTGTTTGCTTCACTGTTAATAGCTTCATATTTTACGTATTTATTAGGCACCAGATATATCAATATTGGACTAAAGAGCTATAAAAAACTTAGAAATATCTTTATTAAATTCATTTCTGTGCCAAGTAAATATTGTAATGGACATTTTATTGAATACAAACTCAAAATAGTAAGAAATGAGGACGATGGATTTGGAGTTGAGGACCTGTCTTTGGGGAACAAATTATGATTCATTCATTCACTGACACCAGCCCTCTTTTCTCCTCTGGGCTTTTACTATCCCCTTCATTTCTATGTCCTTTACATTTAGCAAGTATGGAATCTCAGTTACTGAAAACTGAAGCTATTCCAGAATTAGGAAAACTGACATTTTATTGAATATAAACTCAAAATAGTAAGAAATGAGGAAGATGGATTTGGAGTTGAGGACCTGTCTTTGGGGAACAAATTATGATTCATTCAATGTCACCACCCCTCTTTTCTCCTCTGGGCTTAAAACTCTCCCCTTCATTTCTATGTCCTTTACATTTAGGAAGTATGGAATCTCAGTTACTGAAAACTGAAGCTAATCCAGAATTAGGAAAACTGAAAATGGGTCCCTAGAGCATATATCTAAAAGAGAGAAATTATTTCATTTCAAATTTCTTAGAGTTCCTTTCTTGGCACAGTTATCAAAATATGCTAAGTGATACAATCAGGGGTATCAAGTGAGTTTTACAATTACTGGCCATTTTTCAACAGTCACTTTAAATTCTTTTCTCAGTCCTCAAATAAATTGCTGGACCCAGTTTTCTAGGATGTGATGCAAGAATTTCTAAGTCCAATGCGAGTGTATATGTATTTAGAATTGCTTTTCAGATTAATTTGATGCTGGCTAACATTCTACATAACAAAGTTTATTCCTACCCCCTATTGGACATAATCATTTTTTTTTTTCTTTTTAATTAACATCCCCCAACATCAAGTTACATTGAACAATGAATGAAATGGGTGAAATGTTGCTCAGGTTAGCCCAGAGTCCATAGAGCTTAAGAGTTACCCGACATTAATCTTTCAGGACAAGGAAAACCCCCAGAAAAATCTTATCCAGATAATTCACCCTCTACGAAGGTTCACACTCAGGACCTCTTGAGCGTGAGGTAGACATACTACCATCCATGGTACAGAGGTGGGTCCCTGCTGCACATTTAACCATATTGAAATATCCAGTGCAGCCAAAATTTTGTATCTGTTTCACTTAAAAATAATAAAGCCAACAGACTTGTTTATTTCTAAACTACACTGATCAGATAACTTTGTGTTTAGCTTTCTCCTTAAATTACACTATGTACAGTAAATTCCCTAACATAACCATTCTAGCTTAAACTTTAATTGCAATTGCTACCTATATGGTAGACCTGTCTAATATCTTCTATAAGCTCTTGGAAAGGGTCTGCTGAATGGTTGTTGCCTTCAGCATGCCACAAATACTAACAAACATGAGTATCTGAATTTTCACATTGTCACCCATGTATTGCGCATTTACATTGTAGAGTGTTACTATTGTTACTAGGGCACACTGTTTGTCATATCTCATTTGTTACCAAATATATTATCACAAAGATTCATCACTGTCCTAACTTACATTCATCAATTTGGAGAACTTGGCCAAGAAAACCAATTTTACTTATCACAATATATTTAGTGTTAATGGAGATCATACACACTAAAGAAGAGTAACTAAACGAGTCAGGTACTGTCCATAAGCTCACATCTTATTCTAGAATTTGTCAGAGTAATAGTCTTTTCCAATCCAGTCACCTTCATTTGCACATAAGCACATATGGTTAGGAATTTCCAAAAATTACTAGCTGATGATTGATTCTACATGTTACATACTAACTCGTGTGCAAATTTCTGGAGACCCTTTGCAGTTGTCTTAAGATTGTTAAAAATGTAATGCATGCTGTATGCAATACAAGTAAGCCATAGGTCTAGTCAACATCTGTTATCTCTGTCTGCTTACACATTTCACATTGGCTAACCTTTGGACTTAGAAACATTTCTTGTGTCACATATAGAAATATCTGAATATGACTATTCTCCAACTGTTGCTTTAAAAATATCTCGTTATATATTTCATTATTTTATTATTACACATTCTATAATGTTATATAAATAAAACCAGATAAATTCTGTAACCGAAAAAGTCATGGCCATGTTCATCACAAATACCCCAAAAATCCATTACTTCCGAAGTTATATACAATTTGCACACTAACAGAAGAACAATGATATATGAATAGAGTAAAAAAAACATAATATGGTGTATCACACTGATCTGGAATAAGCCCCAAACACATCCCCTTGCCTCCTTTTACAGCCTTGTATACAAGGATATTCAGATCCAAAACTCAACAAATCAATGATTAAAACAAGAATTGCTATATATCTTAAAAATAAAATCACATGCAGTTAGGATGTTATTAAATTATAAGGAATTATTTGTGTTTATCTAAGAAACAAGCATTAATATAAAGGAAAGCAAACCTTCAACATTCATGTGTGCAATTTAAACAACATTTTCGAACATCCCTAAAAATTAAATCTTATTAAAAGAGATTAGCATTATGCTATTAAATTACCATTTCATTTATCAGTTTTGGAAATAACTTCAATATGCAAACATTATTAAACAACGTACTAATGTACTAATGTGAAGGTTTCAAAATAATGCAACTAGAAAAATAAAAAACACTGTCGATCTTCTGATTTAATTAAAACTAGGCCTTAACGTTTACATGTTTTTATGATTAAAAATACTTACATAAGATTCTGACTTCAACAGTACTACAGAAAACAAAAAATGAAACAAAAATATTTTTGAAAAAATGAAATGCCTGATATAAAACACATTCATAGAGAGGACAAGGGCATACTATTACCTTAATCAACCCATCATTACGGACTGACTTGTTAGAGAGATAGAGAAATAATATTAACAAATCTTGAATTAATTTTAAGGAGCATATTATTTAGAGAAAAAGTAACCAAAATAGTAAATGTATAAAGCGAAATTAAACTAGTAAACTTCAATGCACCACATACCAACAAGCTTTTACCAAGTTACTGGGAATGATTATCTTAGACATAGGAAATTATTTTAATAGTAAATTCACAAGAGAAAACAACAAACACACTGCAAGTTAGTTTCAATTCAGTTATGTTATATATATTAGTCATAAGATTTATTTAGCACTAAGCAATATACTTACAAGAACTATTAGCATGTGCTGAAAAAAGGCACGGAATTAGGAGTCGCATATTTATTTTGATTTTGATAAAATCATTACAGTGCTTCATCACAGTACAACAATGAATGACAGCAATCTTATCTTTTATAATAGGTATCTTGCTTTCTGATAACTTGAATCTATTGCCTCAAGACTTACCTACAATGTCAATCAAAATTCCTTCCGAATGTTCTGTTTGAAACAGAAAAATTTGTATTCAACTTCAATTTTAAAAAATTAAGAATACGGAATAAACTTTCAGTCATCTTAAGACTTATTATAATATTTTTGGAGAATGCTTATAATCCCGGTCCACTACAAAAAAAAAAGAAAGTGAACAAAAAGTTAATAATCAAGCTGCTGTACCTGTCTTTCTTGTGTTTTTTTGATTTCTTCTTTTTTTCTCGTTTAGCCTCTGGACTTGATGAGCTACAAACAGATGAAAACCAATACAATTAATGAAATTCATAACTAGCTGCACATTTAAGAACTCTTAATTTCACAAAACATGTAAACTGTGATAACAGTTTCCTTTTTTTTTCCCCACAGCAGCTGCACAAGCACTAATGATAAAAAGTTGAATCAAACTTAAAAGATTCAATATTACAGTCAAGACCTTGAGTCTTTATCTTCCATGCTGATGCTCTTACCACTGGGCTAGCATTCAACCATCTCATTCAATTGAAGTATTCCAGGGCAACTTCAAATGGGGACTAAAATATCAGCCTGGTTGGGAATGTTGGAAGTATTTTTAATTTCGGTATTTTGTAGTTCACCCTACAATGATTTGATAGCAGTTTTCTTAGTTTAATCTTGTACAGACACTGCTACAAGGTAAAAGCATCAGCAGATTCTTATCTCAATCACATAAAAATTCTGAATTTTCTTTGCATTAAGCTTCAATTATTTTTCTTTGCATTTTTAAAGTTCAAACACCTTAAAGAGATGCAACTCATATACACATATAAAAAGAACTTAATTTTTTTAAGTAATCCAAAAATATATTGATTCTCATTAAAAGCAATTACAAATAAATCTCTTATACTTTTTTAATAACAACAATTAAACAATTGTATGACAGAGTCAATTCTATCTGAACCTTGGAATACATACAGATAGTGAGAAAGAACAATTAATTTCCAATAGTATGATCGTTTGTTTTTAATATTTTTGCCAAGAGAAATTTGGGGAACTGTGGTCTAATTTCTTTCCATTATTCCTTTTTATTCCCTTTCTAACCATTTCATATTTCTCTTCGTCTTTTTTTTTTTTTCTGGATTTGTTATTCCAGAATTATAAAATTTTGCAGAAAGCTTAAGATAACTCCACTTGATGGATGGCTATTTTTTTAAACATTATATAGATAGAAAACCTGACAAAAATAAACACAAGTACAGAGTTTTAGTTAATTGATGGAAACTGATAATTTCCTCACACTAACCATATATAGGCTAAGGTTTTTGATAGACTGAGTCAACGTGAAAAATTCTATGCCAATCCGTGGTTCCAATCCCGGCCGTGGCATTGGATTTTTCATGTTGACTCAATCTAACAAGTGCAGAGTGTTTCACACCAGCTGCACAGACTGCAGAGCAGTGTTACATAAGCATTGTGATACAGGTAACTTATGCCATCTTTGGAAATATTTAAAGCTATGAAGCTTTTACAAAATTTGCTACCCTGCTCTTCAGATCTCCATCTTCTACTTTTTTAATTATTATTATTGTTGTTGTTAACAAGGACGTTGCAGACTGTCACATCAGGAAGTTCCTTTGGAGGATCTCTCTTTAATTTTTGCACTTCAAAGAAAGTCTTAGTCCAACCATTTTTTTATTTATTTATCACGCAGGGGGAAAGAATCATCATCCATGGCAACAATATTCTCATTTCTCTCATTCTCATTCCTCTCTAATATTCTCATTTCTAGCTGTGTCTCTTTTAATTCTGTTCCTCAGTGGTTTCCTGGCTCAAATTTGTTGTACAAAATTATGCGCTCTGGGACCATAAGTGTCCTCTCATTGGTCCCCCCAACACCCCTCTATAACCCCTCATGTTTTTCGGTCAAATTCTAAAACAATCTGTATATATAACAAAAACAACAATTACAACAACAATAACAATAATTAATAATAACAATAATTAATAATAATAATAATAATAATAATAATAATAATAATAATAATAATAATAATAATAATAATAATAATAATAATAATAATAATAATAATAATAATAATAATAATAATAATAATAATAATAATAATAATAATAATAATAATAATAATAATAATAATAATAAAGCTATACCTACCTATCCCTCATTTTTCGTTTTCTTTTCTTGCTCTTGTCACCATTTTCTTTGTCCTTTGCCTGAGTATCATCAGGAGCAGCAGCGGGACTTGGGGTACGCACCAGTGTATACTTCTTATTTTGTTCAGCAGCAGCTTTAGCTTGCGCTTCTTTGACATGACGCTGAGGGTCCAAGCTGCTACCTTCCACAAAGTATTCAGAGATGCTTAACGCTTCTCTTAACTTGGCATTTTTCTCTTGCTGGGCTTCAGCAATTTGGTGGGTTTCACGTACACTGTAAGAAAAACATGCAATATTAACTTGGCATTTTTCATCTGCTGTGCTTCAGCAATCTGGTGGGATTCATGCACACTGTAAAAAAAATACATACATTAGTTATTGTAAGTGGTAGATTTGAGAAATATACCTATTTATAGAAAATGTAAAGCAAGCATGTTCTGTTTCAAATCCTCTTAGGTTGATATTTTTCCATTTAATGAATACAGGACCTTGTACTTTATAGAAAAGTTTGTTTTTAATGTAAAATTCTTATGTTTTTTATTTTTCTCAAATGACATTTTTGTTTTCCTATTGAAGTTTTGAATTATTTATTATGTTTAAACAAAATTGTGAATTTTCAATGCATACTATAATAGCGGCAGTAACAGCAAAGCTCTCTGAGTGTTAGAGTGATAGTTGTACAGAAATATTATGGTTCACTATTTGTCATTATGCTGTACTGCATATGTATTTTGTATGCATATGTTATCCCTTTTTTCTCCGAGTTCAATGTTCTTCAGATAGACGAGTAATTTTGGATAATAAATGTGACTTAGTTCCAAATCATATTACTGCAAGTACTGAACCAAACCCAAATAAAACCCAGCTTCATCCAAATGCAATTTAAAAATCAGACTCCAGCTAAAGAGATAAGCATCTACATCTAAAACTACATGCTAGCAAATATATGACACATGTTACATTTTATTCTCTGCACATAATTAAGCTTCATAAAGTTTAAATGACAATATATAAGTTGAACTTCATTTTGTAATATTTTTTTCTTTTCTGGAACATTTTGGCTATTATGTTTATACTTTTACATTCTGCCATTTTTATTATAAATTTGTTTCTATAAAAACAGCATATATCTCACCATGATCATATAAATTTGTTTTACTTTGTGAAAAATATGACCAATTTAAATGTTACCTGAAAAATTAACTAATCCTATTTTATATAAG